>JAJEJH010000316.1:0-220438 GCA_026122585.1 Anacardium occidentale
TAATAAAAGTAGAGGCAAGAATGGATTCAACAGAAAGGAAGGCATGTGAGATTAAAAAACAAGTTAATGAATTAACGAAAAATGTTGGCTTAGTTATGTGAAAGTTAGATTTGATACTAGTGAACTTGCAAATCATGCAAGACTATTCGGGAGACATGTAGAATTCATTGGCTCAAAAGAAAGACTTGGGAAGAGTTTCAAAAGGAAACTCATCATCGTAGTAGAGCAAGAAACACCCATGGTGGCAACCAAAATAAAGCAAAATACTTTAGACCAGTAATGGAAGAAATTTATATTGATATGACTACATAACAAGGGGTGAATTGGGGAGAAAGCAACCTGACTCAAGAGGAAACTTGGTGGGATTTGAATGTCAGGCAATTATAACTTCCTATGCTCCATGGAGAAAATATGTGTGGCTTGAGATGACAATAGACTAGATAGAGGTCGAATACTTTAATTCATGTCATTGTTTCGGTGAGGGACACCTTTCTTTATCCCATTGCATGGATGACAAGTATTCCTCGTCCTCTACCCATGGGGAGTGATCTCTTCCTTGTCTCGTACCCATGAGTAAAAATCCCCGCCCCATCTCCATTTGGTAGTAAAAATTGTAATTAGAAAATCTTGCACATTTATCACATTTAAAATTCATTCAGCATTCGAAAATAAAACTAAGATCTCAATAAAATTTTCGATCCAAAAATTGTCATTGGATATTTATATATACAAATAAAGAGAATTTGTTACAAGTAAACATAATAACAAATCATTAAGAAACATATCTTGCTTTCAAAAGCAAACAGATATCTGTACAAATTAATTGTAGTGAAAAAAAATTATAAACCATTTTTTTTTCTCTCTTTTTTCATCTTTTGTGGGTTGCCTTTGAAAAGAAAAAAACCACTAATAGTTTCTTCAAGGCACTATTTTTGTCCCCAAGAACAATAATAATAATTCACATACAAATTCTCAAGCATCATAAGTTACTTGTTCGAGACTTGGAGAGATGACAAAGATATGGTAAAAGGGTTGAGATTTGGTGGCAAAGAGAAAGAGAAAATATGATTTAGGTTTATGAAATTATTTTTATATAGTAGTAGCAATTTAGTAATAATCTTAAACTATAAAGGACATGAAAGTATCTTAAAGATGGACTAAAAAGGTAGCGATGGGGCGAACTAGCGTGCACACACACATACACACACACACACTTATATATAGTTGTTATTGATGACAGTCAGTATGGAATGAGCAACATTAGGGTGACTACAATGGATGAAAACCCAATTACTGTTTTCTATTTGGAAAAAATTTGAGGAAGCAATGAAGAAGAGATTTTAACCTTTATAAGATAAATCTTAATACCAAGAATTCATAACACTTTGATAGAAAAGCATCATGGTCAAGTAATGTTGTCAGTTTGAGGTTTTGTCAATAATGTTGATTGATATGTCTGATGAGTTACTAATGAGTTAAAAGAGGAGATAAAGATTGAGCTCTAAACAATGAACATAGTTTCATATACTCCTCTTCACTGATTTGTATCTTCATAATCATTCCTTAGTTGTTAACAATAAAATATAAAATACAAGGAATGAAATACTCAGTAAACAATCAATCATCTAATGACCTTTACGTCACGTTACTTTTCATGGCTTTTCTTTTCTTAATAACTTTCCTTTTTTCATCTCATATATCTTGACATCTAAAATTCGTGACATTGCTCCTTAACTATAATGACATGAGTAATAATGCATGCTAAAAGAAACTTGAAAGCATTTTATAAAAAACCTTTTTGAAAATTGTACATGTCTATATTGATCAAATTAGGCTAAGGTAAAGACTAGTTGTTAGGATTTTATCATTAGAAAGATGCTCGTACAGTAAAATTTAAAACTTATCATAAAGTCCAAAAATTCTAGAATAAGATCACATTTATTAGAATGTATAAAAACAAAACTGAAACATTCATAAGGTGTATTTCAGAAAGTGTATAAGTGATATACCTGTAAAAATTATGTTTTTGATAACTTCGTAGTTTGCTTACCCAATAGTTTATAAACTCTCAGAACAAGAATCATCCATATAGAATAGCTTGAACGAGATGTATATTTTTGGATGCTAGTTTAGAGTGTATATCTGGGTGTGTATTTGCTTGCGTAGGGTGTATAAATGTCAAGTGTTTGTAAGTATATGGTTATTTCTTTGATAATAAGAAATGCACACAAACGAATGCGCTTGACAAAATAAATTGCACTTTATTTATAAAAAAAGGCGTATAGTCATGTTAATGATATGTACAATTGCGTTGTCTTCTTGCACACCTGTGTACTCAAGTTGCACAGTTGTGTGCCACATTTAGAATTTATACACCACCCTTGCACCATTTAACAAATTATGCAATAAGGCATTGTTTATGCCCCACTGTTTATACATTAACTATTGCAAGCATGATCATACACGATGTTACACGATCGTATCTCAACAGTACTCTGTTTGATCAAGTTTAACAAATATTTTGTCCAAATACCTAAATTCAATCAATCATTTAGATACGTGTGGAACATGTATAATCATATGCTAAGGCAAATTTAAAACATAACTTCTCAACTATTCAAATCAAATTAATAAATCGTACATGATAACCCAAATACAAATATTAGAACATTGATCTTCTATCTCTTAAGCTATTAACTCATTTATATATGTGACCTACAAGCTTTCTATTAACTTGATAGTACGCATATTTGAGTTATATTTGAACACAGATCAAGAGTAACCTTTAGCAAAATATCATAACTATCTGAATAATAGAGTGTCAGTGAAAATCTTTTAAGCTTAATCATCTTGATGGTTGTTACAAAATATGATTCTTTTGTCATCATGTCTTATAAGTTTGAGATATATATGTGTGTCTGTTTTAGAAAACTTTTGCATACATATATGTTCAAATCAAAGACATTGGATATGACATCAATTGATCTAACTATGACCATAAGCTTAGTGCTTTTGAAAATACTCAATAGAGGCACATCTCTCATGTCCGAGATTGATAAATTTATATCAATCTATTATAACCTTCTTACTAGTCATAATGCAACCAATCAATCACTTAGATAACACTCCATTTACGATGGCACGTTTGATCACCAAATCATCATTGGGATATAGTGGAACACATTATACATGAGATCCTTATTATTAGGTCAGCCTAGTGAACATGATCACCAAATCATGTACCAGGTATAAGACCAGGTTACACCAATAAACCTTAACGCATGCAAACTGTTGTTATCTTTCAATTATATTGCATACATTATGACAATTCTCTCATTATCATCAATATCCCAAAGGTTTCTTGGTGATGTCAAGATTACAAACCTGTCTTAGTATAGCCACTATTGTGCACATATGAAAAACACAATCAGTTATCTAATTCTATCGTCATAATTTTACCATACTAAAGGTGCGTCATATATTTATTTTTTTAGATGTATCAACATCAATATGACAAAAATAACTTGTATTAATAATTATAATGTATTTAAAAATCATATTAAAGTCCAAGTAAACGCAAAAATTACACAACAGTACAAGGCTATAGGGCACCAACCCTAACCCTAGTAACTTAGTTGTGTGTACAAACGTAAACCGATGTAATTCCTTTCATCATACACATAATGTACACAACCTAATTTGCATAAATCTATGTGATTATTGATATCTCTTACCGTACTACAAACATGTCCAATTACAAACGTGTGTATGAAAGAGCTCATGAGTTTCTGTTTCATAATAGCCTTTAGAAAACCTATTATAATACTCATAAGAAAATATATTTTCTTAGAACATTCATAAAACTTCTACAACTCATGGGATCAAGTCTCTCATAACATAACTATGAGAACAACTCACTCATAAAACTCAAATTTTGTAATACATTATTGAAAAATAGCTATATACATAGCTTTATTTATCTCATGCTTAAAAACTAGGTATGCTTTCATACAAATCATGATTATACTTAAGCCAATATTACTTTTATCTTATGAATTTTACTTTGCTTTCACATCATTCTTAAACATGTTTAAATTGCCATGGCTTATATATATTCATTTCTTATGCCTTTATATCACACAAGACTTTAGACATAATTATTGATTTGACACACAATCCTTAGTGATCTTTTATGCTTGTAGAATAAGTATCCAAGGCTTGGAATGATCATTTGTCCTTTTAAAAGTGGAACAATTGCTTTAGTTTTAGAATGTCTATTTCTCTTACTAAATCCTTAATTTTTAAGTTTATAAGAAACGATCATTCATGTTTTTGGAATGAAGATTCTATTGCGACTAAACTAAATATGGAATAATTTTTTTTGTCTTTGGAATAAGTGTTCTACTGTGATACTTAAATAACATTTGGAAAAACCATTTTTGTCCTTAAATCAGGTGTTTGATCATGTTTGTTTTATAGATTCACTATTCTATCTAATTTTTCCTAAGTTCAAAATATTGGTACACAATCTTCCTAACCTAGAGGTTGATTTAACCACCTTTAACTTCATATCATGACCAACATCAACATCATATAATATCACACTGATTTTATTTCACAATCAAAATAACCCAATCTTTCGAACATAGTTATTATACACAAAATATTCAAAATCATATTGTAACTCCATAAATGTAGTCTCAAATATTAATCCAATCATATGATACTATTAACATGTAAATAATCGTAAATCATAAGCATAGGTTCGTTTCCTACTTCTACTTTGAAGAAGACTAATCTTTGTCAATAAATATCCTTCGAATCTTAAGCAATTAGGGCTAATATTGACAATATAAAGATGGGATTTTGAAAGGTTAGCTAGGAGAATTATTTTAAAAACATGAAGTTAGGGCTCTTTTATAACAAAATTTGACCTAGTAACCTTTAAAATAAGCATTCCATTCTTTTAAACTTAAGACAATCAATCGCTTAGTCGTTTGACCTAACTAAACATGGAATAAGTGTTCTAGCTGATAAAATAATTGTTCTACTCCTTATTCATTACACTTAGCATAATCTTAAACTCTAATGTATCACATGCATCACATTGACTTATTCAAATTGTAGAATAACATAAAGTGATTAAATGACCTTGAGAAATACTTATACATATTATAACTCCATCATTTGATAATTTCTTCTCAAGTTTAGAAAGATATTTATGTTGATTGATCACCTTATAAATAAAAACACTTCATGGCTCTCAAATACTTATAAATAACCAAGTATGCAGTAGGATTATTTTCCTATGAGGGAATACAACTACATAGATACTTAAGGTCAGTTGTCTTGAATAAAGATCACTTATTTATACATTAATTCTGGATAAAGCTCTTTAAATCTATTAACACCATACTACAACTCAATTTAACTTACCATCCTCAACAGAATAGATAAATAGAAGTGATAAATAGAAATATATTTGAGGTAATTTTGTAGTCGTACTTGAAGTAAATGATTAGCGTGGGTGGAATATTGGTATAATATGACATGCCATGATAGTTCATGTATGACTCTTATCGAGCCCTCTATGAAAGAGACTCATTACTCTTCTTTGATTTGCGGAAGATAATTATGTGGTTAAAGAAGTTAATATGCAAATTCAAGGCTTAGGTGGAAATACTGGTATAATACCAAATACCATGATAATGCATGTATGACTCCCATTGAGCCCTCTATGAAAGAGACTCACTACTCTTCTTCAATTTGTGAAAGATAACTATATGGTTAAAGAAGTTAAAGTGCAAATTCAAGTCCAAATGTCATTTTGGATAAGTGTAAGGTTAATTTTTTGAAAGTATAAGAAAGAATGAAAAGGTTTATAGATATAGGGGAATAAATGTTTTTTAAGATACTGATAGAGTTAGTGCTCTATAGTCAACCCTCTTAACAATACTCGTTCACTATTAAATCATATATAAATAACTCTCTATGTCACTTTTTATCTATAAATGTAAAAATGTTTAGATAAATATCCTTAAAATGGTAAAACTGTGATGAGGGTATCAAATGATTGATTGTAAGGACCCTTATACACATATTAGTAGCCATTCTATAATTGTTTATAGTCTTGATATTATTGTAACTAAAGACATATATAATATAATTAGGACTATTATAGTATTAAGTGACTCTATTAAAAAATGGTAACAATTCTCATTTGTCAAAACTATTTACTAACAACTTAGTGTAACAAATAGAGACGTGTCTACTTAACAGATCTACAAAAAGGATTATATATGGATGATTGATCTAGTGTCTATAAAATATATCCTTTTAGTAGACACGGGGTACATATGATTCTTAGACTTAAAGTTGTTGAATTGTTTTATGTAATGAGTGTTATAATTTAACATTACCCAATGTGTCATTATAAAAAACGCCATCAAAAAAGTGGTGATTAACTATATTAAGATTTGTACGAAGACCATGATGGACCAATAAAAGATTTATCATTTTTGACAATCAAAACATATATCTCTAATAGGCTAAGCTTGCAAATGTCAATGACCACTCAAAATATGGGTTTAGGTTATTGCCTTTTTTGTCACTATTTGGTTGTTAATATGGATGCCAGTTTATGACAATAAAGGCTTAATAAAGTAGACACTGCATCTATGTCTTAGCCTTAAAAGATATGTTATGACGAAAAGATTTTATTGTATAAGTAATTGGATTTTGAAAGGTTATGAGTATAAACATTCAATCTTCAATGATAAGGTGATCCTGATATTTTACTAAATGTCGCTTATAACCTATGCATGGAAGGTTGTTAAGCAGGAGATTCAATATGAATTTGTGTATTATCGATTTATGAAAGAGCTTATGGGTCACACATAAAAGAAGTGGACAAAACTCAAAGGCAATTGGATTAGTCAAGAAAAATAAGGTTTGTATTTGCATAAATGATTTTGAGTCTCAAAAAGTGTTTGGGCTCAATATGATTTGAGATTCAAATTAAGCTAAATCTTGAAGAAAGGGTGTGAGACAAATCATAAATCACCCTATTTGATCAAATAAGGTTGATAGTCAAAATGGATATTTTAGCCTAGTCATTACTATGCATGGTTAAGTGTATGTTCGTGCATCATCCCAAGTAAGAAAGCATCTATGGTATTTATCTGATTTGATTCAACTTATATTGAATATAATTTAAATGGATAATCTCGTTAGATCACAGCTGTACATGATCCATGCATGGTCGTGTATTATCCTAAGTGGATAATTATCCATAATCCTTATTTATTAGCCAAAATCTAAGTTGTTACATATATCAAGGGATTGGATACACATCGAGTGCACAACCATGCACTCATGTGCATTGCCTTTTATATAAAGAGTTTTTTTTTTTTTTTTTTTTGCATTTCATGATTTTGCCTAAATACTGCTTTGCATGCCCATCTCTACTTTACTCATACACAAACTATTAGTAGAGCTTATTGTGCATGATAAGCCTCTTGAGTTAGTGCTTCACATGGATATTAAGGTGTTACCCTACTTTAGGTAGAAAACATACTTTTAAAGTCTCACATAAAGACTGATAGAGTCGATAAACATAGATATGGCTCAAAACCTTATATGGTTTTACTTTTCTACGAATGTAATTCTATTTCTATCAAGTAAATCCTATGGGGGTTGTAAGACCCACTGCATTATATACTACTATTACAATATTATTTATATTTATTATCAAAATAATAATATATTCTTATATTATTCTAAGCAAAGAAGTCTTTATTAATATATACAGTAGGGATCCTACATAACTGTTTACAAAAAATATATGTATTGGGTGGAAGTTTCAAATGAAATGTGCTGGAATTCTAAAACTCATTATTTAGTATCTTGAATAAAACTCACACTAAATAGTCATAATATCTGAATATATATATATATATATCACTATACATCAGATGCTTGAGCAATAAAAAGAATGTGAGTCAACATGTTATTTACTGAAAACTCAAGTAAGAACCTGCTCAAGTCGTATCCCACTCTCCAGCTATCTCGTGCTCCAAACTCAGCTCCTCAACTCAATCGAAAAAAAAAAAACTAAAAGGGATGAGTGACAAATCACCTAATAAGCATCTTCTATCTCTACCCTTGGGTAGACTCTAAACTGATTTATCACTGGTTAGCTACTAAGCTAATGAACTTAACTAAGTTCTTGATAGTCTAATAGTTTCTTTTGATCTAACTTTATGTTTTTCTCTATTCTGGTTTCTTATCTTCTTACATGCCTAGTTGAATGGACTTTACTTAGCCTATGACTAGTCCCACTACTAATATGGTAGACTTAACTTAGTCTTTCACTGGTTACGTAAGTTTCCTCTTCTGTTTTAGCTCATCTTAATGCTTCTATTCTACTTCACACCTCATTATAAGTACATACGTGAGTATACATATACAACAGCATGAAAAAAAGATCTAACTGGAACTAGCTCACTTAGCATTATCCTATTTTCTTATTTGATTTATGAGATCTATAGTACTCTTGAGTTCTCTGAAGAGCTTAATTGAATTCTTTTATGTTTCTACTTACGACGTATATTATATCACTAGTTTATGTTAATTTCTGTTTATAAATCATGATTTACTTCTCTCTTATCTTATTGTCTGTGTTTTAATTCATAATTGTTATGTTTCCCATTTATTGTTATGTTATGGCTTATATAGTAAACATGATTATTTTGTCATGTATATGGTATTTTGTATATATTTATATTTATGACATTACTTATTATGATTGTATTGCTAATTATCAGGTTATCTGATAGTTTCTCTATCGTTTTCTACTAATTACATTATAGTTTCTCTGTTCTGCTTGTTCTTATGCTATATATGATATGATATGAAGTATACTGAAATCATATCTAATGAGGCTGAAAATCATAGTTGGGCCCTTAGGCCTGTTTGTTAAAAACATCTTTCTAAAAATTAGTTTTCTAAAAATACTATTGGGATCTATGTAAGACATCCCAGAAGGGTATTACTGTTCACTGCTTAATAAAATAATAATAAATAAATAAGAAAAATATGGTCAATAATACCCGACCGAAATGCTTAACTGAACTGACATATCACAGCGGAAGACTTGTAGTACAATGTATACATACATATATACATGCCCAAATAAAACTGTATTGTATTAAAATATTTGCGGAAAACATTTACATGTGCATACTACTGAAACTGAAGTAAGCTGGATCCCAAAATAGCAGCAGACTCCTCCTCCCAGCTCCCAACAACCTACCTGCAAGAGAAAGGAAAGTAGGGAGTGAGTGATAAAATCACTCAGTAAGCACTTCATATCCTCAGACCCTAAACCAACCATTCTCGAAGGATTGCCACCTCAACACAACTGAACAGGCTCAACTGAAAACCACTCTGACGGTCTCATCTTCACGGATCGGATACTACCTCATACTGGGTCGTAAAATACGTATATGAGTATACGTAAACAACCTAGAGTGAAGAGTAATTCGGAAGGTCAAACTTGACGCACCGAACTCTGACTGAAATCATAAACTGAACTGTTCTGATCTGATACTGGTACTGTTACTGCTGTTTGTGTCTTTTACACGTAATTCATGTTCTGTTCGTTTACAGTTTCTTACTGTCTTATCATTCTCTGAATGATATGCACTGTGTCATATAATCATGACATGATATGATAACATGCTGAAATCATAACTAGGCCTGGGCCTGTATACTGAAAATAGTTTTCTGAAAACTGTTCATGAAAACTGCTGTTGGATCATGGGATCCCATATCTGAAAATCATAAAGCTTTATCTGAAAGCTATACTGAAAACTGTGTACCCTGGGGTACATGCTATGCTGAAAACTGTGCTGCGCAGACTGATGAAATACAGGGATTCGACACTTTGGCTATGTGAGTTTCCTCTGCAAACACGTGCCACAAACTGTATGACCCACGTGATGCCATCAGGCCTGGGCCTGGAAACTGAACTGATCCGAGCGTCTCGCGCTAAAACTCATCTGATCCTCGGACCAGGAAAACTAAACTACTAGCTGAGCAACCCGGCACATGCCAATACATAGGGCTAGTAATGAGTATATAACTCCTGGTGACACGGGTGCTGAAACTCACAAGTGCCCCCTCGTATTCACCTCTGAAAACTGTGTTTTACATCTGAAAACATGAATTCGGATCCTCGGATCCGTATCTGAAAACACTGAATGGCATGCCATGCTATGCATATGCATATGATGCATCATGTATTCTTATTTGAGCTCAATTTACTGTTTACTATCCATTGGATAGGGTTTACTGTGCATATTTCTCAATTTAAAGCTTATTTTCTGTTTTCTCTCTGACACACGGGCGTGCGTGTCGCGTGCACGGGCGTGCGTGAACTCACACGGGACCGTGACCAAGTCGTGCATGTGGTCGTGCAAGGTTCTGGAATTTCAAGTAATTTCTCACATTTCACTGGGCGCACGGGCGTGCATGGACCATGCACGGTCGTGACCCCTCAAATTAGGTCATGCACGGGCACGTAAACACGGCCGTGACCATGCAGAAAACACAGTAAGCACGGGCGTGCGCTCGGGTGCACGGGCGTGCGTCCTGCTCTGCACTTCCATGACCACTCGGAATCAACACGATTCCGGCCAAATACACAACCCAAACTCAAATCAAGCATATAACACATGCCAAACACTTCCAATAAGCATAAATAAACTTCCAGCAACTTCAAATCTCATGCAATTCATCCAACTCAATCTCCAAACATACATAAACAAATATTCTCACTCATCACATGCAAATAAGCATCAATCATCAACATAATCATCTCAAATCATCATCAACACGCAAGGAGAACATCACAGGCATGTTGGAACACATCTCATGCATAAAGCAAACATCAAACCGAATCAAAACACAAGGGAAAGAGGAAGGAAGCACCTACCTTTAGACATGCTTTCTCTTACAAGAAAACTCAAGATCAAGCTGGATTGGAAGCTCCTGGAAGCTGATCACCACCTCTAGGGTTGCTCTCCTCTGAAAATCAAACGAAACTTTGGGTGAAAATGAGTTTGGAAACGGATAAGCGCGACTTAAACTCAAGACAGCTGGAAAAACGCTCATGCACGGGCGTGCATCTACCACGCACGGTCGTGCATCCCGGGAAAATTACAAAAATGTCATTTTCCCGCGCTCGCATGTAAATCCTCCCAAACGGATCCATGCACAAGCCCTCAAACTCAAGAAAAACTCCCATTTTCACCCCAAAACTCTCACACAACCCTAGAAATCTCAGAAATTTCAAACTGACCCCGAATCTGAGATGTTACAATCTCCCCCTCTTATAAGAATTCCGTCCCTGGAATTACCTGAAAAGCTCGGGATACCGATCTCTGATCTCAGATTCTAGTTCCCACGTGGACTCTTCCACACTCTGATTCCTCCACAGAACTCTGACCAAAGGAATCTCTTTATTTCTCAGCTCTTTTACTTTTCTGTCTATTATCTGAACTGGCATCTCCTGATAACTCAGATCTTCTGCCAATTCCTACTCTGGAAGCTCTAAAACATGAGAAGAATCTCTGATGTACTTCCTCAGCTGAGATACATGGAAAACATCATGGAATCTATCCATACTGGCCGGCAACGCTAGCCTGTACGCAACTGGGCCAACTCTCTCCAGGATCTCATAAGGTCCAATGAACCTTGGGGCCAACTTGCCCTTCTTGCCAAATCTCAACACATGACGGTAAGGAGCAACTCTCAGGAATACAAAATCCCTGACCTCAAACTCTAACTCCTTACGTCTCACATCTGCATAACTCTTTTGGCGATCCTGGGCCTGTTTTATTCTTTGCCTGATTACCCTTATTTGCTCAATCATCTGTTGAGTCATCTCTGGACCCACTGCTACTGATACTGAGTCTCTCTCTCCAATATCATCCCAGTGCAAGGGAGATCTGCACTTTCTACCATAAAGTACCTCAAATGGAGCCATCTGAATAGTTGACTGGTAACTATTATTATATGCGAACTCCATCAATGGCAACAAGTCAACCCAATTCGTTTGGAAGTCCAAACAACAAGCTCTGAGCATATCTTCCAGAATCTGATTCACCCTCTCAGTCTGACCATCTGACTGAGGATGATAGGCTGAACTGAAATGTAAACGAGTCCTAAGTGCTCTCTGTAAACTCCTCCAGAAAGCTGACAAGAACCTGGAGTCACGATCTGACACAATCACTCTGGGAACTCCATGCAATCTGACTATCTCTTTGACATACAACCGACCCAACTGATCAGTTGACATGCCATCTCTGACTAGAAGAAAGTGAGCAGATTTACTCAACCTGTCCACTATGACCCAAATACCAGTAAATTTCTCTCTGACTCTGGGTAATCCGGATATGAAATCCATGGAAATGCTCTCCCATTTCCACTCAGGCACACTCAGTGGCTGTAACAACCCTGATGGTCTCTGATGCTCGGCTTTAACCTGCTGGCATACCAAACATCTGGCTACAAAATCAGCTATGTCTCTCTTCATGCCTGACCACCAGAAGTTTCTCTTCAGATCTTGGTACATCTTGGTACTACCCGGATGAGCTGAATACACTGAACTGTGGGCTTCTGACAAGATCCTCTGTCTCAAATCTGAGTCTGTCAGAACACATACTCGGCCCCTGAATCTCAGAATCTCGTCTCTGATCTCAAAATCTGGCACTGAGCCCTCTGACACTCTCTGTATCATCATCTGTACCCACTAATCTGATCTCTATGCCTCTCTGATCTCATCTGACAAAGTAGACACAATCTGTAGCCTCGAAAACCCAACTGAAACAATCTCTATCTGTTCTCTGATGACCTCACTCTGAAGCTCACTCTGAACAGACAAACTGGACAAGGCAACTCTGCGACTCAAAGCATCTACAACAACATTTGCTCTGCCCGGGTGGTATCTGATCTCACAGTCGTAGTCCTTGACTAACTCTAACCACCGTCGCTGCCTCATATTCAACTCTTTCTGGGTGAAGAAGTACTTCAGACTTTTGTGATCTGAAAAGATACAACATCGAACCCCATAAAGGTAATGCCTCCAAATCTTGAGCGTAAAAACCACTGTTGTAAGCTCTAAATCATGAGTAGGGTACCTCATCTCATGATCTTTCAATTGCCTGGAAGCATAGGCAATCACTCTACCAGCTTGCATCAGCACTGCACCAATCCCCTGGTGGGAAGCATCTGTGTAGATCTCATAATCTAGCCCCTCTTGAGGCAAAGCCAACACTGGTGCACTAGTCAACCTCTGCTTTAATTCTTGGAATCTGGCCTCACACAAATCTGTCCATACAAACGGATTCTCTTTCCTGGTCAAAGCTGTCAACGGTCTTGCCAAACTGGAAAACCCTTGAATGAACCGTCTGTAATATCCTGCCAATCCCAAGAAACTGCGAACCTCTCTGACTGTACTCGGCCTCGGCCAACTCAAAATCACATCAACCTTAGCCGGATCAACTGACAAACCCTCAGCTGAAATCACATGCCCGAGGAATACCACACTCTGCAGCCAAAATTCACACTTACTGAATTTGGCATACAGCTACCTCTCTCTCAATCTCTGCAACACAAACTGAAGATGATCCACATGCTCCTCTACACTCCTCGAATAAACCAGAATGTCATCGATAAACACAACCACAAATCTATCGAGACAATCATGGAATACTCGGTTCATCAAATCCATGAAAACTGCTGGAGCATTCGTCAACCCAAATGGCATTACAACAAATTCGTAATGGCCATATCTGGTCCTGAAAGCAGTCTTCGGTACATCCCTGTCAGCAACTCTGACCTGGTGGTATCCTGACCTCAAATCAATCTTCGAAAAGACTGATGCCCCACTGAGCTGGTCAAACAAATCATCTATCCTCGGCAACGGATACTTATTCTTCACTGTGGCCTTATTCAATTCTCTGTAGTCGATGCACATCCGCATAGAACCATCTTTCTTTTTGACTAAGAGAATGGGAGCACCCCACGGTGAACAACTCGGCCCGATGAATCTCTTCTCTATCAGCTCTTGCAACTATTTCTTCAACTCTTGAAGTTCTGCAGGAGCCATTCTGTATGGAGCTTTCGAAATCGGAGCTATCCCTGGGAGCAACTCAATACTGAACTCAAGCTCTCTCTCCGACGGTAACCCTGGTAACTCATCTGGAAACACATCGAAAAACTCGCAGACAACTGCCACTTGCTCAACACTGGGCCCACTCACATCTCTACTTACTACATTTGCTAAGTAGCCAATACAGCCTTTACTCAGCATCCTCCTGGCCTGAATACATGAGATCAACATAGTCTCCACTCTACCCTCTCCAAAAACAAACTGATCAGGGCCTAGGTGAAGTCTAACCTTTTTCTTCTGGCAATCGATCTCCGCTCCATACCTCGCCAGGAAATCTATGCCTAAGATCATGTCAAAATCACTCAACTCTAACATGATCAGATCTATCATCAAAGATCTACCCATGATCACAACCTCCTGATCAAACAGTAACTGGTCACTATACATCACACCCCCATCTGGCAACTCTATGCACATATAGCTCTCAACCACACTAGGGGTCAACTCTAGCCTCTAAACTACCCCTCTAGAAATGAAACTATGGGTGGCACCACAGTAAATCAAAACAAACAAGGGAGTGTCAAGGAAGAACAACTGACCAGTAACTGCATGTGGAGTAGCCTCTACCTGCTCCTGCCCCATGGCATAGACTCTGGCTCGACCTGTACCTCCACCTGAAGTCCCTGCACCTCCTCCTGGTACACTCGCTCCGCCACTGCGACGACGATCAGCTCCTCCAGCTGAACCGCCTCCGGCTCTGAAAAAGCCTCCTCTATCTCTGCCTGAACCAGGCCTACTAGAACCGGCTCCTCCTGCTCCACCTGATCCACCTCTAGCTGGACACTCAGCTATCTTATGCCCCGACTGACGACATCCGAAGCATACTGGCTGACCAATCAGGCACTCTCCACTATGCCTCCTGCCACACCTAGAACACATCGGTGGCTGACCTCCAGTCCTCTGACGCTGAGCACTCTTACCAGCTTTTCTCTGCTGCATGGGCCTCTTGCCCCTGTCTCTGTCACTGCCTCTCTCAGGCTGAACTGAATACGTACTCATCCTCTGCAGACACATCTCTGATCTGGTCACTCTCTCTAGAGCATCACTGAACCTCTGCGGGGGATGATCACCAGTCAAAACATTTCTAGCAATAGCTGGGTGCAGACCATGAATGAACTTCTGAACTCTACCGGCCTCTGTACCCGCTAAACTCGGAGCAAATCTGGCTAGTGCATTGAACCGAATCGCGTACTCTCTCACTGAACTCGAGCCCTGCTGTAACTCAATAAACTCTTGAGCTCTAGCATACGCGGTCCCTGGACTCCTGAACTCACCCTCAAACATTGCCCTGAACTCTACCCAAGACAATGAATCCTCATCAACGGTTGTCCTCGCGAGATTCCACCACGACCTCGCGTCACCTCGGAACATAAAGACTGTATATTTGACCCTCTCCCGATCAGACATGGTGAATAGACCGGTCACACTTTCGACCGTCTCTATCCACTCCTCAGCTGCTGCCAGATCTCTAGTACCCATAAACTTGGGAGCCTGATGAATACCTGAAAGACTGTAGATCGGATGAACTCTCTTCGAACCACTGGTACTAATCATATCAGACCCAGAACTCTGTCCCTGATACTGCTGATATGGATACTGCTGATACTGACCCATATCTGGCCACTGACCACCCATCTGCTCAGGATAACCCTGTCTCTGAAACTCAGGTTGTCTCTGCCTTGGCCTCTGATAAGCATCTTCTCTAGCTGGCATCTCTCTGCCATACATCTGCTCATCGCCTCTGACAGGCTGCTGAGGTCTCTCCCTCATCATCTCTCTAAAGATTTGTCTGACATCTTCTTCCCCAAAGGCACCACGGGCGGCCTGCGGTCCTCTTCCACCACTACCACTGCCACTTGACTGCCCAACTGAAGCACGATCCTCTTCCTCGGAAGACCTCGAAACACGGGCTCTCCTACCTCTCCTATCTGAAGAACCACAGAACATTAGGGTCAACAAGCACAAAACAGATACTACTGTACTTACACCAAGAGGAAGACGAGCACTGGCTGTTGGGATACGCTGAAATACACACATATGCACCTTGAAAAACAATGCAATTCACACACATGTACACAGTTTCCGCTTTGATATGGCTCTGATACCAAAAATGTAAGACACCCTAGTTAGGTATTACTGTTCACTGCTTAATAAAATAATAATAAATAATTAAGAGAAAATATGGTCAATAATACCCAACCGAAATGCTTAACTGAACTGACATATCACAGCGGAAGACTTGTAGTACAATGTATACATACATATATACATGCCCAAATAAAACTGTATTATATTAAAATATTCACGGAAAACATATACATGTGCATACAACTGAAACTGAAGCATAACGGATCCCAAAATAGCAGCAGACTCCTCCTCCCAGCTCCCAACAACCTACCTGCAAGAGAAAGGAAAGTAGGGAGTGAGTGATAAAATCACCCAGTAAGCACTTCATATCCTCAGACCCTAAACCCATCCTTCTCGAAGGATGCCACCTCAACACAACTGAACAGGCTCAACTGAAAACCACTCTGACGGTCTCATCTTCACGGATCGGATACTACCTCATACCGGATCGTAAAATACGTATATGAGTATACGTAAACAACCTAGAGTGAAGAGTAATCCGGAAGGTCAAACTTGACGCACTGAACTCAGGCTGAAAGCATAAACTGAACTGTTCTGATCTGATCTGATAATATTACTGTTTTCTGAAAGTCACGTGTCATTACGAAGCTTAACATGTTCTGATATTCTGCTGTTCGTGTCTTTTACACGTAATTCATGTTCTGTTCATTTACAGTTTCTTACTGTCTTATCATTCTCTGAATGATATGCACTGTGTCATATAATCATGACATGATATGATAACATGCTAAAATCATAACTAGGCCTGGGCCTGTATACTGAAAATAGTTTTCTAAAAACTGTTCATGAAAACTGCTGTTGGATCCTGGGATCCCATATCTGAAAATCATAAAGCTTTTTCTGAAAGCTATATTGAAAACTGAGTACCCTGGGGTACATGCTATACTGAAAACTGTGCTGCGCAGACTGATGAAATACAGGGATTCGGCACTTTGGCCATGTGAGTTTCCTCTGCAAACACGTGCCACAAACTGTATGGCCCACGTGATGCCATCAGGTCTGGGTCTGGAAACTGAACTGATCTGAGCGTCTCGCGCTAAAACTCATATGATCCTCAGACCAGGAAAACTAAACTACTAGCTGAGCAACCCGGCACATGCCAATACATAGGGCTAGTAATGAGTATATAACTCCTGGTGACACGGGTGCTGAAACTCACAAGTGCCCCCTCGTATTCACCTCTGAAAATTGTGTTTTTCAACTGAAAACATGAGTTCGAATCTTCGGATCCGTATCTGAAAACACTGAATGGCATGCCATGCTATGCATATGCATATGATGCATCATGTATTCTTATTTGAGCTCAATTTACTGTTTACTATCCACTGGATAGGGTTTACTGTGCACATTTTTCAATTTAAAGCTTATTTTCTGTTTTCTCTCTGACGCACGGGCGTACGTGTCACGTGTACGGGCGTGCGTGAACTCGCAAGGGACCGTGACCAAGTCGTGCATGTGGTCGTGTGTGATTCTGGAATTTCAAGCAATTTCTCACATTTCACTGGGCGCACGGGCGTGCATGGACCATGCACGGTCGTGACCACTCAAATTAGGTCATGCACGGGCACGTAAACACGGCCGTGACCAGGCAGAAAACACAGTAAGCACGGGCGTGCGCTCGGGTGCACGGGCGTGCATCCTGCTCTGCACTTCCATGACCACTCGGAATCAATACGATTTTGGCCAAATACACAACCCAAACTCAAATCAAGCATATAACACATGCCAAACACTTCCAATAAGCATAAATAAACTTCCAGCAACTTCAAATCTCATGCAATTCATCCAACTCAATCTCCAAACATACATAAACAAATATTCTCACTCATCACATGCAAATAAGCATCAATCATCAACATAATCATCTCAAATCATCATCAACACGCAAGGAGAACATCACAAGCATGCTGGAACACATCTCATGCATAAAGCAAGCATCAAACCGAATCAAAACACAAGGGAAAGAGGAAGGAAGCACCTACCTTTAGACATGCTTTCTCTCACAAGAAAACTCAAGATCAAGCTGGATTGGAAGCTCCTGGAAGCTGATCACCACCTCTAGGGTTGCTCTCCTCTGAAAATCAAATGAAACTTTGGGTGAAAATGAGTTTGGAAACGGATAAGCGCGACTTAAACTCAAGACAGCTGGAAAAACGCTCATGCACGGGCGTGCATCTACCACGCACGGTCGTGCATCCCAAAAAAATTACAAAAATGCCATTTTCCCGCGCTCGCATGTAAATCCTCCCAAACGGATCCATGCACAAGCCCTCAAACTCAAGAAAAACTCCCCTTTTCACCCCAAAACTCTCACACAACCCTAGAAATCTCAGAAATTTCAAACTGACCCCGAATCTGGGATGTTACATTAAATTAAAAGCATTCATCCATAAGTCCAAGCTCATGTACCAAGCATGGTTAAACAAACAAAACAAGTTGTTAAGCACACACATGTTTTAGGTTTTGGTTATTAAAATATCTAAATTACCTTTTACACCTCAAGACGTTTCAAAATTTTCATTTTGGTCTTAATTGTTTGATAACACAAATTAGGGCTATGTGTTTTCAATTATGCACAATAATGCATAATTGACTTGTTAAGTTGATATAAGACAATGTATGATGTTTCAAACCCATGCACAACAACGCATGAAAATTTAAAAAATCCAATCTTGTTAAAAATTGGTAACTAGTTTTATTAATCTAGTTAGCCAGTTTGCTTAAATTTGAAAGTTATTACTCATGTTTGAACTATTCAATTAGATTGAATATAGTTAGCCAAATTCTATAAATCTAGAATTCACTTTTTTTTTTTGCAAAATTCTAGATTTTTAATCATAATATCATGTTTTTATGGGCATAAAAACATAAATATTATTAAAAAAATGTGTGATGACATGAATTCTTGTGTAATAACACAAAAGTATCGAAATTCAACCTAAACAAACTGGAAATAACAAACAAGCACAAACACCATAATTATTATTCAAAATACCAATGTTAAAATCAATAATCTAAACATTTACAATAGTTAGAATACATGATCATGCATCAAGAATTTATCATATATTCAAACAATAACAAAAACACTTAAAACATGATATATATGTATAAAACATATTTTTTAGGCTTTTATACCACTAAAAGAATCTATGTAGGCTCAATTTTAAATTCATAGTATTAAGGTGTTTGAGTTTTCATGAAAGACTAGATTTCATATGACTTTATAAGAGACTTCTTCCCAATAGAGCCATATAAGTGAGACTATATGCTATGAGTTAGCAATAATTTTTAGCATTCTTATAAATACCTACAAAAATATGTTATCTTGTGGCAGTTATATAGATTTCAGAGTGTTTGAGTGTTTGAGTTTTCATTACGAACTATATTCCATATGACTTTATGAGGGACTTGTTCCCAAAGCCATATGAGTGAGACCATATTCTGTGATTTAGAAACAATTTTTAGCATTTTTACAAAAATCCATGAAAACATGTTATCTTATGACAATGAATTTGTTTTCATGATGCTTGATTATGATGAAAAACTTACAAAGTTCCTTTATGCACACACTTGCAAGGGGTGAGAACTTTTAAAATGGTCATGCGTAAGCAAGTCTACACAGTTGTCTGCAGGTAAGACATGACCTTGAATTATGATATTATTTAATGTGGCGAAGGTTTTAAATCCATGTTTTAACCTAGTTTGATCAACTTAGCAGTTTTAGTTTTTTAGCACATGATTTTATAAATGCTTTCACGAGTTTTAAAAATTACTTTTAGCATGCATTGTATATGGTTTCACCTTAGTTAGGGTTTCGAGTTAAACACCCTAAATGACAAGAGTATATTAAAGGATATATAAGTTTAAAGAAAAGGTAAAAATAGTAGTTAAGCAAGCTTAGAAGAGTATATTAAAGTATATATAAGTTTAGAGAGAAGGTAAAAATAGTAGTTGAGCAAGCCTAGGCACCCAGAAAGTCATTTACTTATTGAGTGTTTATCATCCATTCTATCCATTTTGTTTGTCTATAGAGATAAGTGTAAAAGGAGTCAAAGGTGTTGAGTCAGTTGAGCTGAAGCATGATAAAATTCACCATGATGTTTTTGAGTTTATGTTTGATGTTCTTGAGATTTATGCATATTTATTTGAGGAGGTTTTATTAATTTATGATACCTTTTGCTTGCTCCTCAGAAGCAATTTATCTGACATTATTTGTTAGATTTATGACTTATAAAATATGTTTAATTCGATTACAAAAGTTAAAAAGTTAGCATAATTTAAGCTAACACTTCCTTTTCCAACGTTTATTCTTGAAAGGTATTCTTCTTGAAAGGAGTTTCACAAGGATTCATTAGGATGTTAGGTAGGTGTTGGATCTAAGTTTCCACAATATTAGTTAGGTTACTGATTATTGCATCCAATCACATCTCAATTTGTAGTGTGATCAACTGATTAGTAGTTGTACAGTACCTATCAGTCATCGAAGAAGGTTGCTCATGCAGGAGCAATTTGATAATATGTAGCAACTATTTTTGTAGAGGTGTTATCTAAGTGCTATGAAGAGTGTTTAAATAAATAGTACAAATAATAAAGCAACATAGGCAAAAGACGCATAAATTGAGAGTCTTATGCAGAGAATTTTTAGAGTGTACTTTGCGTAAGCTGAAGAAGATGCTATTAAAAAGGAATAAATCTTTGAGGGAAAGCTTAGTAGTATCGAAGGGTTAAAAAAGCTCGAAAAAATCAATCATGTTTCCTACTTTGTTCTTTGATTTATATACTTGGAATGAAAGAATAATTTTGTCACCCAAAATACATGGTGCTTGAATATATCATTAGGTTTGCATGTCCAACTGATTTAGAGAGCATGTGTATATTACATGTTAAACACAATTGTGTCTTTCATTAAATATGAAACATGTCATTTGACTAACTCAGCAACTTTGCATTTACGATATTGTTGGAATAATATTACTTTTTTTTTTCTATTAAATGTTACATAATAATTATTTGACCTTAAGGGTTTGACTTAGTAATAAAGGTGGATATCATTCAAAGTTAATAACCTTTGATTTACGTGATTTATGATTACGAATGTAAATAGTCACAGACGCCAAGTTTAACTTAGTCAATCAACCAAGATTTACCGACTTCTATAGATAAAGGCTTTCAGGTCCTAAAAAAAATGTCACACAATTAGTTTGGCCGACAAGGTGATGATTGCACATAGTTGCCTACTCCAGTGATTTGAATATTTTGCTTGGGGGCATGCGATCATACTTTATTAGTTGAGTATCTTCTGACACCTGTATTTAGCAAATGCATTCTTCTAGACAATCTGAGTTATGTACACGCTCTTCACATGAATTGTATACACATTTATTGACAAAGTTGTCGATACGCTAGGCATGTATTTTTAATTTGCCACCTGGCCACTGCTGCTGTCCATGATGCAATTATTAATGGGTAAATTCTACCGGCGTAACAAATACAACGCTTCCTGTATCTTTCTAGGTTTATTCAAAGGCTTCTTGTTTTTACTGAAATATCAGTAGTTTCAATGTGTTTTTTCTTGCATGGTTGAGGCATAAAAAACAAGAAGGGGCATTGGGGATTCTATGATTGTAAAGAAAGAAATTTGAAAGAAAAAAGAGAGAGATTGTGGAAGCTAGAAGACACATGAGAAGAGCCCTAAGAATTAATGTGCAAGAAAGAAGTGAACGCAGATCCCAGCTGATAAATATTATGACTTTTAGTAAAGTAACTTAAACATAGAAGCAAACCCATGAACCAAGCCTTGTAATAGTAATTTTTCTCTTAATCGTTTTTCTTTTTTATACTTTTATGGCCTTAGAGCTTGACAATTTCAGGAATATGTATCGGGTACCGATCAATGCAATCCGCCCAAGGCCCGTCTACTGGTGTCTTGATGGTTTTGTTACACTTCCAAACCGCACTATTGCACTTAAACCCACTACCAAAAGCAATCTGCCAAATTCTATCGCCCTTCTTCATCCTCCCCTTCGATTCAATATAGCTCAATTCATACCAGAGAGACGAAGATGATGTGTTTCCAAATCGATGCAGTGTCATCCTGGAGGCCTCCACGTGCTCAGCTGATAGCTGCAAATTCTTCTGCAATTCATCTATGACTGCTCTTCCACCCGCATGGATACAGAAATGTTCAAAAGCCTGCTTGAAATCAGGAATATAAGGTTTCCACTTGGGGTTGAAAATTTTGCGACCGATGAGAGTTAAAAGAAACAGGAGTTGCTCAGATGCGGGAAGGACAAGAGGTCCAATAGTAGTGATGTTGGACTTCAAAGCTTCTCCTGCTATTGCCATGAGATCTTTGGATAATGAAATCCCTACTTTGCCCTCTTTGTCTTCTTCCTCAAACACACAACGATAAGCCTTGTCAACTGCGCCTTTGTGGGTGCGAACAACATGAACCAGGCGGTACTTTGCTCGCCGACTCTCGGACCTTCGGTTGGATAACAAGATTGCGGCTCCACCCATACGGAAGAGACAATTTGGAAGAAGCATGGCTCTTTCATTTCCTTGGTAGTAGTTTGGTGTTATGATCTCTGTGCTCACTACTACTGCGTTAGAATTTGGATGTACTTGAAGAAGATCACGAGCTAAGTCGATTGAAATAACCCCTGCACTGCATCCCATCCCGGAAAGATTGAAGCTTTTAATGTTACTTCTGAGCTTGTATTTGTTAATCACCATAGCTGACAAAGATGGTGTTGGAGAGAAAAGACTGCAATTCACTATAAGAATGTCGATGTCTTTAGGCTTAAGGCCAGTTTTCTTGAACAAAGAATCCATGGCGGAGAAGATAACAAGCTCAGCCTCTCCTCTTGCAGTCTCCATAGTTGGAGTTGGAGGGATGTAGTGAATAGCCGGAGGCAAGCACGTCTCTTCACCAAGACCGGACCTTTCCAGAATTCTCATCTGGAACTCAACACTCTTAGGGTTGTTCTTCAAGATGAGTCTGGAGTGCTCCATGAAGGTGGCAAAGGGGACACGGCAGGTCACCGGAGGTTTATAACAAGCGTAGTCCACTAAATAAATGGTTCTTGGCTTGGACATGAAATAAACGGTGGCCACGAAGATGATGAAGAAAGAAGAACAAAGAATCTGAACAAGATCAAAGTGAAGCGAGTGCCATAGATTAACAATTTCCCCAGGGCCTAAACGGAGAACTTCGAGCAGAACAGCTACCATGACAGGCACAAGCAAGAGGTAAAGAATGTGATTGACAAGGTACTGGTAACCAAGTTTAACATACTTGAGTTTAACAGAACTCAAGAAATCTGGCAGGATTTGAGGCATTGTTGTTGTTGTAGTAGTTGGGATGAAAGAGAGAAGAGAAAAATGTTGGAAAGATGAGAAAGGATTGACGGCATTAGTAGTAGTACGGGTGAGAATTTAAAGGCAACGGGGCCGGGAGCAATGAAGGAGGCAGATGGGAGGATTAAATGAAGGACTCCATGTCACTCAACGCTCACTTGACTTGGTATTAATTTTTCATCACTCCTTACTTTTTTTCCAGTTGTAATTAAACCAACCCAGCCACCCATTAGGATTTTTTGGTATATCCGTCCCTGTGAGTTTCTCCTTAATTCAAATACTTCTTCTTTAATCAGTTGACATAATGTCGTTAATGTTTCTATATTTCAAACTCTCTTTATTTTTTTTACTGTATAAAAATTATTAATTAAAATAACCATTTCTTTTAAAAAGTTTAAGATAAAAATAATCATTCATCGAAACTTCTTTAAACCCTCAAATGGCAACCTAATATATTCAAGCTCAAACTCTTATTTGCATTTTCTAGCACTTCAATTCGAAAATCAAGCAGAAAATATTATAACATCCAGGTATTAAAATCAATTTAAACTTCAGGTTGTATTAGATCTAGAGATGTACACAATATTGAAGGTTTGTGAATAGTTAATGTTAAGATTTTATGCACTTATGCTCATAATTTATACCAACTTGAATTCGCAATGTATCTGTTAAGATTTCATGCATGTAATATATGTTATACCGAATTTGTAAAAGGTTTTCGGGATTTAAGAAGGTATAAAATCAAAGTTTAAACATTGTGACAATAGATAGCTCACATAAAAAGGTCTCTAGGTCACGAACTTTTTCTCCAAATAATAATTGTATATTTTTTTCTTGCACGAGTAGGGTAAATATAAATTTTATATGCAAAGGTGAATGTAATTTTAACATGAATGGGGATAAACAAATTTTTCACGCAAGAGGAGAGGGGGTTATTTTATTTAAGAAAATTTTCTTATATCTTGTGTATTACTGTAAAAGGTTTGAGCTTAAAAACACGTGTCCTTGTCATGATTGATATAGAGAATTGTGTTTATTGACAAAAAGAAAATAAGAGCAGTGGACAAAAGATTAGGAGGTCATATTGCCAACAACGAGGATATGTCAATAACATTATCAAGACAAATGAATTTGATCCACATAGGCGGATATATATATAGAGAGAGAGAAAAAGAGAGAGTTTTCTTAGTTGTACCCTCTTCTCCTAATGTTGACTTAGCATTGGTAATTTTGGTAGTGGTAGTTTCTTCAAGCTTGAAAAGAATTACTACCACCAATATCATTTTAAGTTTCTTATCAACACTAGGAGATGATAATGTGACTAAGAAAACTCTTATGAAAAAGATACATGAATTACACTCATTTGCCTTGATTATATCATTTATAGTTCCATGTACCCAATAATATGTCCCCTTGACCTTTCTTCTATACACACATACTTAGAGTTAGCATGATAGTGTTTTTATATGACCTTATGTTGATATTGTTTCTATATTAAATATGTTGACATTATTTCTGTATCAATTTTAATATTTTTCACTAACTTTGTCATTACACCTTTAAATTTGTCATATGTTTCACTAACTTATGTTTCTATATCAACATTTGTTAACATTGTTGTCATTAATTTTTCAATTAATCAAATAAAAATACATGATCAATATAATACCAGTGAACCAATATATGACGATTATATAGAATGTTTAAACCCACTATACAACACTAAAACTATAATTGGTTATGGTATAATTTGGTGGTCATCCACATATTAAGGTCAATAGAATTGATGTCACTAAAATTGATTTGTTCTCTAAGACTCCTGTACTTGATGAAGCAAAAAATGAAGATCCTAAAGTCTTCAAAACTTGATTTATGTTGTCGCATATCTACTTATCTCAACATTGTTAGTAACTAAGTATGAACATGTAACCATAAATGTGATCTTTACAATTATTGTTCTAACACCTTTGAGATAAATGTCATATATGGTGAATGATCTTCATGAAGTTTGTAAAGGTCTTTGATGTACTCCATACTAGAGTCATAGACAGTAATGAACCACTTTTTTAAGTCAACTTCGGCTTAAATCCAATGCCTCGTTTTTTAAGTCGATTTGTATATAGACCTATAAACATCATGGTTATCTCATCTACCCATTGTGCTGACCAATCAAACCCATAAATTTCCTTTTTTAACCCAATGCTTCATTTGGAAACAAAAAATAAAACAAACTAATTAATCCTCAAATTTGGAAAAAATCCTAAACATATTCAATTAATGTTCATAAATGTAAAATATTGAAAAATAAATCGGGTAATAGAGATTTTATGCGACATTAATTATTTTTAGGTGAGTTGCATAAAAAATTGTAGATCTCACGTAAAATCTTAGGTTCCTTTGCGACTTGCATGGAAAATTTCAAAAGCACCCTACCATACATGTAGAAAAACTAGACTTATCTGCTTATATGTAGGGGTATTTATAATGTTTTTATGTGAGTTTGAAGGGGTTTAATAAACTTTTCAACATGATTTGGAGATTGTGTATGTAGCATTTCCCCAATGTTGCCACAAACCCAAGCCACATTTTTGTTTGTGTATGTCTTAGAAACCAATCATATTGTTGATTTTAGAGTACTCATCTTGTATAATTAATTCATATTAATAAAATAACTATTTTGTTTTTCACATGTGTATTATTCTTCGCTTTTTTATTCATTCGTTAAATATATTATGTGCATGTGAATTATCTAGATGATACGGATTTATGAAAGATCGCATTATCAAAGTGTTTCCTACATATATGATGTCAAATGGGCAATGACATTGCACAACAGGCATGTTGAATGTCTTTGTTGACTATTATGAGATAAAATTAGTACAAATGACTATGAAAGTCATATTTTTATGAAATTAGTATAAATTAACAGTTAGTGAATTGTTTTTTAAATATTATTAATTATGATGAATCACATAAACATTTAAAATATAGTCAATAATTTATCATAGGATTATCCTAGTATATCATTGATTCTTAGACTTAAGATTTTATCATCGAATGGATATGTATGATTTTTTAATGTTTTTTGAACATGATTGATAAAAATTTGTATGTTATATTTAGTGTATAAGTACGAGACTATTCATGTCACATACAATAAGTCAAATTAGTCATATGATATTCATATGCAAAAACAAGTGATAATCAATAAAACCCTATTGACTTGAAATAATTTGATTTCGAGTTCCCAAATGAATTTCAATAAATATTAAAATTGAAATCTTTATTTGTTGTATAAAGAAAGTCATACGAAATATTATTCATGGTAACACATTCTAAATATATTAATCAACGATTCAATAAACAAGTAAGATTAGAGTTTTGACATACTATGAACTCGTCCTTGATTAGGATTAACACTCTAGAGATTTTATTGTACAACATATATGATCAGGAAAAAGATTATAAAGTTTATCTTCATTATCATGTAATGACTATGATCCATTATTAAATGTTTACTATAGTCAATAAGTTTCTAGACATGTTTTTAAGAATGATTTTGAGCTCCCAGCTAGGCTACATGAACCTAAAAGGTCACACTATTAAAACCCGAGTAATTAGAGAATATAGAGAGAAAATTGATTATCCAAGGATAACTAGCACTTCTAAGGGTAATAAAATTATTCCATGAGAAACGGTTTCATGAATATAATTATAACATGTTAAGATGTTAAATTGTTAAATTGTTAAATAAGGTAACTCATAAGCCAGGGATGTTAACAAAATTTGTATCAATAACTTCTGAATAATTATTATTTTGCATAAGTAGCATGTAAACAATTATGAAGTTGTCTCATATACCTTCTGTATAGAAAGGCAACATTATCTCATTTTACCCATAAACTTCATTTTGAACAAAAGTTCTCTCTTACTAAACCTCTAATATTCAGCCTCTCTCTAGTTTGGAAGAGTGTGAAATTCTTTTACAGTTATTGAAGTTTCAAAGCTCAACTTCACCCATACTAAAAGAATGAAACATCTTTTAGAAAAAAAAAGTTATTTTTTTATCAATTTCTTTCATTTTAGGATTGTTTTTCTTAGTACAACTCTAGCATGTACGTTGTAAAAATACATGTGTGTATTTTATAATCCTTTTTCTTCTGACCTTACATTTTTTTCATTCAAATGATCACAAAAAATTATTGTAACAAAATAAAAATAAAAACTTCTATTCCACATCTTTCCAACAACATCAACAAAAAAAAACCCTAACCAACTAATTATACAAACCATCTCAATATGCAAAATCAAAAAACCTGGGACTTTTTACAGAACTTTAAAACCTCAATTTTTGCAAAAAAATATTTGTAGTGTAGTATTATAAATGTAAGTTCTGATCTTCTTTCCCATTTTGATGGCTGAAACACACTGCAGTCGCAAACAATAAACAGTAAATAAAGAAATTGATGTTCAACGCTAGATAACGAAATTGATGTCTTAAAAAGTGGTTGTTATAATTAATTACCCTGTATAAACCATTTTATTTAATTAAATTTTGTTCTGAAAGTGCGAGATCCTTCTTTGTATAAGTGACAACTGCCAGCCGTAGGAAAACTTAGCCAAAGCGGAAGGAAAAAATCTCGGGATGAAAAGTAATGATAACTAAATTGTATTTGACTTCTATAACAACAACTCGACAAAATCGGGGATTTAATTAATGATCCAAATGGTGAAAGAAAAATCAAAGTCTGTGGTGGCTTTAGTTTTTCATTTTTCATTTTTTTTAAGAGGCTGGCTATTAATTTCCTGATAACATGTATAATTTATTTTGTAATTAAACGAACAGTTGCATAATGTAAACAATTCAATTCCAACGACGGTCAATTCGTTTTGCTACCTTTCATTCCCGGAAACCCACCACCAACTAATTTTTCTTAGTTTGTGTCAATTTTAGTTGGGTGTGTGAGTGAAAAACAGTTATTGTAACGTTAAGATTACGGCTTAGTGTCTGATTCCCCAATTATTTATTTGCTAATATTCTTGAAGATTGTGAAAATAGAAGTTGCATGTCATTATAGTTTGTGGGGTACTCAGTATATATTCAGAGTTTAACAACACAGCCGGTCACCTAAAATTCATCCACTTTCTCAATCACTCTGAGGTAATAATATACAATTTGATAAGATAATTATTATATTTTATTTTTAATTTAAATTATGCAATCATAAACTAATATCTAAAAGTAAAAAGATAATTAAATTTTAGATGATGGTATAAATTTATTCATATATTTCATCGTACTCTGTTGTTTCTTATCAATTACATTTAAAAACTCAGATAAAAGACACTGTTAATTTGAAGTTTAATTGGAGGAGAGGGTGGCTTGCAGTATACATATGTTTGATGATTATATTATAAAAAATGTGATATATTAATTTGATTAACGAAAATGGATATCATAAATTAATGAGTGAAATCAATTAACTTGCTGATCACCAAACTAACCAACTCTTCATACAAGAATTAAAGAATGCAGGCTCGTTACCTTTTCAAATTTCCTAAATAACAAAGGCAGCTAACGGCTAGTTAAATAGAGATACAAGTGTTCTACTATATATATCCCAAAAGAAATTGATTTCTCATCCACCAATTGACTATGTTTGTTTGAAAAATTAAAAAAAGAAGATAATCTAAACTTGCTATTCATAGCTAAAATTAGATAGGTTAATTCATTGATAAATAACAGTATATGATGCCTTCCAACCCACAAAATCTTATTGGAGTTTACTTTAGCACGAGTCCAAAAAGAAAGAAAAATAATATAGACTTGCTATTCATAGCTAAAATAAGATAGGCTAATTCATTAATAAGAAACAATGTATGATACCTTCCAACCCACAAAATTTTATTGGAGTTTACTTTAGCATGAGTCCAAAAAGAAAAAAAAATAATCTAGACTTGCTATTCATAGCTAAAATAAGATAGGTTAATTCATTGATAAGAAATAATATATGATACTATTTAACCCACAAAATTTTATTGGAGGTTTACTTTAGCATGAGTCCAAAAAGAAAGAAAAATAATCTAAACTTGCTACTCATAGCTAAAATAAGCTAGGTTGATTAGATGTTAATTAGTGACAAGATGTCATAGTTATCCCATTTAAACTCAAAAACAATAATACTCCTTGGATCGAGACAATCGGCAAACATTCGCTAAATGAGAAATTTGTCTAAGATATTCTTTTATTTCCTATCTATAATAATAACAAAAAGGCATCTTTACCTTTCTAATCGGGATATGTTTAATCATGTTCATATTCTTTCTCAATTCAATTGAAAATGGAACACATTATTAGAAACTTATTAGAAATACTCAGTTATCCTAATTTGAATATAGTTTCTCCTATGATCCTATAAATATGAAAGATTATCTCAGAAAGAATAGTAAATAAATAGAGACAAAAAAAAAAGTTTACACTAGAGATATTTTGTCATAATGTATTCCTCATACAATAAATATCAATTAATACTATACTATAGATATATGTATATTTCAATCATTTAGCCAAATAGCGTTAAAAACTCTATCTTATTTCTTTTCTTTTCTTAGATTTATTTGTTTCATATCACACAATAGTAGACATCTCAAAATCCGTTCTAATTCTAGTCTCGACTATCTTAGACTGTCATATGTAAGATTCTAAATTGTATACATGAGTTTGTGATGAGAATTTGCATTAAAAAAAAATAATTCAGATCCTTAGATTTGCATCTCAAACCATGTATTAGTATTTAGTTGTGCTAAAATATATATGAATTGTGTTATTGTATAGCTAATGGTTTCGACCTTTAAAATGATATAATAACATAAAAATGAAAAACTTGAGATGTATTACATTACTAGTCGGTCACAATAATTTCTTTTTTATTTTTTTAATTCCTTACCAAATAAATGATAAAACTGTAATGCCCACAAGAATGTCTTAAGAGCAATTGAGTTATTTTTATGTTTATTATGATTTTTTTTTTTAAACTATGGCATAAGTTAGGGTTTTGATTAAGTATAAAAATAGGATTTTTAAATTGATGAATAGTTATGCATGAAGGGTCTAGACCCATTCATCCAATGCCATGTCAAATAAGTGGATAACATGCCACGTATGAATTTTTAAAGTGGCACATGCTTGTACATGGTGAAATGCATGCCCACACATGTGGTTATAGATAGAATTTTATATAAGGCACTTTATTGCATAAAATTTGCTCTTATACTATATTCTTTTGCAATCAAATTTTTATCCAAACTTTGAGAAGGCAATAATTCCAACAGTAGAGGTGATTTCTTACAGAAGAAGTCATTTTCCATCAAGGAAAACAAAAGAGAGTTAAACAACACCAAAACATCTAACCAAGAGGACAAGTAGGAGTTCTTTTCAATTTATAATATGAATTTATATGTTACCACGACCATTTGTTATTGTGATGGTCTAGGAAATTACACGTTTTAGTATATAATATGTTGCAAACGACATGGTGTATGATGTATGATGTAACCTTGAGATTCTATATACCAAATTGTTGTATCATGATTGAGGGTAGAGGTTATTGAATCTTATGTTATATCTTAATGTTTTTAAATTTGGTGATGAAATATTGTCTTGATTGTACTGATGGCTAAGTTATACGAAATATGATGATGATGTATGAGGTATTATGGATAATTAGTGCAGTCATGAGTAAGAATGATTTATGTAGCATGATTTGAATATTTAGCCTACCTCAAATGTGATTTAGTTTAGAAAATGCCTTGGAAACATTTGTGTAACAACCTATATTGATTTGGTAAAAGAAATAGACCAAACAAACTCAATATAGCATGACAAATACAAATTAAATATGATTGTGACACGCATAATATGTTGTTAATTGTATGTGTCATAGTCATGCATAAAGCATGCACATCCATATGTCAAATAGGATAAAAAGTTTGACGATCAACAATTGATTAGATAGAGGATATATATAATCATCAATGATACTTAAGATAGATAATAATAAATTATCATACAAAAAGGGTGTATAAAGAGTTAAAAGACATTTTTGCCACTAGCTTCATGTATGACCATAATGAAAAAAAAGCAAGTCATTCATGTAACAAACATGTACACTAGTACATAGGACATGCACAATTGTACAACAAGTCACGATTAATGATGCCTATGATAAAAAAGTCATGCACAAGAGAAAAGGATGTATTTTTATTAACTTATGGTGTACGACCATACATTTGAATAGAAGTTAAATGATCATATATGTTTATTGAATAACTATTTATAGTAAAATCCCAATGGACTATAAGAACATATAGGGTACATAAGAACGTTAAGGTTTGGCTAAATTCTTTGGTGATACAACACATGATCGTACGTCTTACACACATGTTCATGTGTATGCCTTTTTTCACTTAGTACATAATCATAACGCCATCTCATGTATGTTTTGCATATGATCAAGACACATCCATGTGCCTAGAACACATACCATGTACAAAGGTTGATTTCACAATTTAACTCTTGATAAGGACTTGATTATAATTTATGAAACCTTTAGGATTGACATACAATTTTGTGAAAGTTGAGTGTAAAATGAATTTAACAACTTGGTAAATAATTAAAATTAATTTATTAATTTCAATTATTTGATATATGTCATGTATGATTTGTATGGTACTGAGTACATAAGCCAAAAACCTTTGTCTTGTATGTCTTTAAGAATTGTATATGATTTTAAGTAGATATTATGTTTCTTATCTCCTTTTGATACTCTAATATACATCTTCTCTAATTTTTCTCCCCTCAAATGTGACTTAAGGTTTCTATTTTATCGATGTAAAATAGATTAGGGCATTTATTTCCATTTATAGAATAAAATGTGATCAAATATGAGACGTTTGTAAGGCTCTCAAATTTGATGTTCATTCACTCACACTTTCACCCTTAATATTTAGCCACAAACAAGTATCAAAACCATGTAAATTCATAAAATATTTCATGCTAAAATTCAATCGTAGGCTAGCATTCTTCATCTTTATTCTTCCCACTACAACAAATTCGATAAATTGTGACGTCAAAATTTGTCACATAAAGTGTCATTTTTGTCACTAAATTTTTTTTCTGACGAAATTTTATTGTCACAAGGATTGTCACCGCAGCCCCGTCTCAAAAAGTATATATGACGTAATTTGTATTTGTCATCAAATAGTCAAGTTTTAGTGACGAAAACTTTCATTGTCACTATATGTTATCACTTTTTGTAACGTTAATAATGTCACAATTAATGTCAAAAATTTGTCATCTAATATCATATTTCGTCACAAAATTGTTATACTTTAAATGACAAAATTATATCTCGTCATTAAATAATGTGGTTATAGTGACGAAAATCATTATAGATATGAAAATAATGAAATTATATTGACAAAAATATTGTTTAATTTTTTGTCATATAAATTCATTTTTCATCAAAATAGATACGATGATAAATGACAATAAAAGAAATCGTCACCAAATAATACACCTTTTTTATGATGAAAATGTATTTGTCATTGAATTAATAAATTTTAATAATGTAATAAACGTCAAAATTAAGAGAAAATTTTTTTTTATCGAAGTGTTATTATTTTTTACAAAATTTATATTGTCATTATATAATTATGTTTGTGAACAATATAATTCATTACAATAAGATATGACATTTTATTACTTAAAACCTAATATTTGAAAATTGCAATAAATAAAAAATGTCATAAATTATTGATAAATATACTTCAAGAAAATATATGAAAAATAAAATTCTTAACATTCTCAAAATAAAATGTCAATGAATATAAATTCAATAATATCGAATCATTATATCAGTAACTAAATCAACATAACAAGTCTTAAAACAATAATGAAAACTTATCAAAAAAAGTCATCAAGACCAATCTCCTTTCAAGTTTTACTTTTCAGATGACTTTGGTCCATCTTCCTTCCAAAACTAATAACTGTAAAATCAATATACAATAATATCATCAGAAAATGTAAGCACCCCATAAAATCTATGACCTCATTACCATAGTTCCCTTAACCACAATCCCACAATTTTGACTTCTACGACGACTATCACTTTCTTTTGTTAGATACCTTACTCCATTCATAATGCATCCAGGGTACTTTTTAACACACCTATGTGGTGCACATGCAAGGCAGTACAAAGCCTCATTTAATTCTGATGGTTCTTCATGATGGCCTTGGGATTTTCATTTACATGCTTGATGATTGAATCCTGTATGAACACGACGAGACCCATATTTTAATAAATTGTAAATAAACAGAAAGAAGAAAAAAAAAAGCATGCTCTTTTTTCATTAATATGTGCTTTAGATTACCTGAAGAATGTGCGAGTTAAGCTTGAGCTACTGAACTATTCTCTCCCCGAAAGCCTGATAACAAAAAACAGAACTCCAATTTTCAAACAATGACCTTTAAAACTTAAAAACATAGTAATCTAAGATGATTTTCCAGAATTCAGAGAAGTTCTTTATAATAAATATTTTTTTTGTTTTATATAAAAATTATAGTAATACAAGAAGTTTGATCATTATAACTAAAGAGAGGGTATCCAGAACTCGCACAAAACATATGATTTAACACAATTTTACCACGAAATTTAATCTTATAATCAGTTTAGTTGTTAGAGAACTTATGAGAAGCTAAACCGCCATCAGCAACCAAGATAGTAACATCAATTGTACAAATCTCAAATTTTTGCACATATAAATTTCATGGTTTTGTTCTAATAGTGACTATATAAATTACAACTAGATCAAATATGCTAAGTTGCTTTCTCAACTTCTTATTTTTATTCCTCTTACATCATTTTTTCTTTTTCACTAGAAGTTCTTATACTTTATATCAACTGAGAAAGGAAAATATAATTAATGATCGTTTATTATAAATTAATTGAATCTAAACTAATAATAACTTTAGGAATAAATCGATTGGACAAGGTATGGGGCATAAACTGCAATCAAAGGAAAAATAGAAACACAAAAAGAAAGAAAATCGTAAAAAGATTGTAATAGAAAATCGTAAAAATTTTACCGAGTAGCTAGCAGTTAGAACACAATTAATAATCTGCCAAGCATATCCTGTTTCATCGAATGAGAGATCCGTGATCCCTCCACTGATAGCAGAGAAAATCTGCAGAGCATGAAGAGATTTGCTAATTGTAGATACGAAATTTTTTGTAAATGAAACAAATCAAATTGCAAAGAATTGAACTAAACATTAGCAGAAACTGTGTTGCATCATTTACCATTAGAAACATTGCAGTCCAGACTTTCTGATTCTGACGTTTGCGAAATATATACAACTCTCCAACTGCTGTTAAAATATTTGTCACATTCTTGAGAATTGTCACCATTGCAATATTTATGTATTTCAAGCTGAAAAGAAACATGCACCAGAGAACATTAAGCTGTAGCAGAAAAACCAGACAAATTATTGTTTGACACAGTATGAGTAGCCTCATAAATGGTGGTGCACTTTATAGCATACCTATACATGCCTGAAACAAGCAAGCATGCCAACAAAGATTATATTAACTGGTATCCAAATCTTAATCAGCTTCCAATTTAGCTTTTCCATTGAAATTGCTTCGGAGAGCCCAAATACGGCAACTACCAGAGTGCTAATTAGATTCTGCAGTTCAAAAGCAAAATAGTTCATTACCGAACAAAATTTGTAACTTCGCAAAGGAAGAAAATGGATCACTCAACACTTGGAAATATAGAGAAGTCACATACTTGATAAAACATCAATGATATTCCAGCATTGAAATTATAACCCGAAAGAACAACTTTATTTAGCAAAATCATGCTGCAGGAAGATATACAGTAAGCTGTTCCAGATAGAAGAGGTCCTGATTTTGTTCCTAATCTATGTTTTCTCTTTTCGTCCCCCTCAACTGAAATATCTGCACCACCACCAAATGCAGATTATTAACCAAAATACAATTATTCAAACAATCACCAGAATACTTCCAATAAAAAAGATCAGAAACGCAAGCAATCCTGCCAGGTTCTTTTCAAGCGTTACGACTATATTTATTCGCATAAGTCAAGATAAGCACAACATGTACAATCAACAGATCACTTAGCACAAGCAGTCCTCCCATGTTCCTTCGAAGCATTACTATTACATTAATCAAACTACTATTATTCAAACAACACATATCACAAGAGCCCTAACGTCACAAATGCTTGCAAAATCACAAAATAAAGAAGATTGGGAGACTTGAGGAGGTTTTACTTACCTTGAATGTTGGAATAAGCCTTACTTCTTGTAGATTTTCAAATCTTTGTTCAAGAAATTGAGAAAGAGATACAAAATTTAGGGATCCCTTTTTTGACTTTGCCCTTCTTCTCCTCTTCCTCCCTTCTTCACGTTTTCTTCTTCTTTTTTAGATTTTATTTTCTTTTTATTTTATATTATTTTATTTAATATTTTTTCAAACAAAATTTTATTTTTTTCTCTATATGATGACAATAATAAAGTGTCACTAACATTTTAAAATTGCTTTTAGGGTTAGATTCGAATCAAACAGATTCAGGTTCGTTTTTGAATTTGGCTCGAATAAATCCGAAACGAACTGGTCAAACTCAAACACGAACCTGAACTATAATTTTAAAAATTAGAGAATCCAAACCTGAACACGAACTATACGAACAGAACATTAGGGCTAGATTCAAACCGAACCGAATATAAACAGTAACATATTCGTGTTCGGACTCGTTTCGTACTGTTCGGGTTCGGGTTCGGGTTCGTATTTGTGTTCGTCGAATATTTTTATAGCAAAGTTTGTATTTGTGTTCGATTCGTATAACTAAGTTCGTATTCAATTCGTATTTGTATTCGATTCGTATAATTCGTTTTTATATTTATTAAAAATTATAATTAATAAAATTTAATTAAAAAATTATTATTTTAAGTTCGGATTGGTGTTCATGTTCGGTTCGCATAATTCGTGTTTGGGCTCGTGTTCGGGCTCGTATTCGCTGAATTTTAAAATTACAGTTCGAGTTTGTATTCGTATTCGGATTCGTTCGATTCGTTTCGTGCTATTTCGAGCTGAACTTAAAAACGAATCTAAACATGTTCGATTTGAATCCAGCCCTACCAAACATGAACACAAACACAAACACAAACCCAAACTTAAATTAAAAATTTTTTAATTATATTTTATTAATTATTTGTATTAATTATTATTTTTAATAAAATATAAATATGAATTATATGAATAGAATACAAATAAGAATCGAACACGAGCTAAGTTATTCAAATCGAACACGAATTCAAACTTTATTATAAAAAAATTCGATGAACATGAACCTGAACTGTACGAAACGAGCCCGAACACGAACATGTGCATGTTCGCATTTGATTCGGTTTGAATTCATCCCTAATTGCTTTCATGACACATTTGATAATTCGTCATCTAATTTCATTATTAGTGACATTAATTATCGTCATTAAACAAATTCTTATTTGAATAATTTTTCCTTCATATTTTAATTATGATATATTTATCTTTTTTATTTAAATAAATGTATATTGGTGACTACGTAGGTCTAGATTTGAATCAAACATGTTAAGGTTCGTTTTAAAGTTTAGTTCGAATAAGCCTAAAACAAACTATTCAAATATGAATACGAATACGAATATGTATATTGGTGACAAAAATAATTCGTCAATGATATTTTTCATGTGTATCAGTGACAATAATTATATTGTCACTAAATATTAATATTAAGTGACACAAATAATTGTCATCAAATGTTCCTTCCAAAAATTTTAGTGGGAAATTTTACCATTAGTAACAACTAATTAAATTGTCACTAAATATTAATATTATGTGATAAAAATAGTTACCAACTTATTTCCTCTAAAAATTTTGCCATGAAATTTTACCTTCATATCAATTGTGACGAATATTATATTTTGTCACAAATAATAATCAACTGTGACGAATATTATATTTTGTCATAAAAAATAATCAACTGTGACGAATATTACATTTTGTCATAAAAAATAATCAACTGTGACAATTAAAATGGTCACAAAAATAATATTTTATAATTAATTTATTTTATATATTAATTAATGACAAACATGTATTACGTCATCAAAAGATACAATATTGTGACGATACGTTCGTAATAAATATATATTATATCGTCATAAAATTATTTTAAACTATGCTACCAAATGAAAAAGTGACAAAATTTAATCATTCGTCACTAAATATGAATATTGGTGACGAATAATTCGAATTTTATTGACAATATATTAATCATCACAATAACAAATGATTTAATGACAAATATAAAAAAACGTCATTAAAGACTGTCATACGATGACAAAATTACATGTGTCACAAATAAATTTGTCACAAAATATATAATTTCTTGTAGTGTCCACTTCAATACTTCAATAATTTTCCACAACAATCATCACAAAAATATACGTGATTAGATATCAAAGTTCAACACAAAAATTTGTAAGAAAGAAGTTTCAAGCCTAAATGTCTAACCACCAACTTGAATTTATTTTACTTGATGATAATTGCAAGTTAAAGAACCTCAAGTCTAAAGAAAAAACTCCACCAACTTAAGGGTGAACCAAACATAAAGCAGAACTTGAATTCAAGCTTAAAGGAAGATGCCCACCTACTTAAACTTTGTTTCCTAAACTTTGTTTCCATCACTTTGATTCTCCACCACCAACCTTCTCTTGCTAAAGGCTCAACCAAAGACCCTGTACAATGAATTTAAGTTGCCATTTATATGCAAGATATAACCTCGGTTCAATCAACTAACCTTAGTCTAGTTAAAAGTAATTACAACTTATAAATGAATATAAAGTGGGAAAATTAAAAGACTAATTAAATATGTCACCTAAAATAATTACAATACATAGTTAAAATTAAATAATTATAAAAAAGAAAGCAACTTGTATGCGTTTTTTCCTTATTCATTCTAAAGTCTTCTTGATCTTGAATTGCCTTAGACTTGATCTTTAACTTGATTGTTTGATCCTAATTTTAAGAATCGTTGGCACTTGAATTCTTGTTGAAGGACATGAGAAACTCATAGGCATTAATAGAGCATTTATAAAACTTGTATAACTGATGGATCAAATCCTATATGGATATTACTACGCGAACAAGCCTCGTGTAAAATTCAAGTGTTATAGTATATTCTTGAAAAACATGCATATACATATAACTTATCTTATAGTTAAACATAGGTATTTTTTCATGCAATTCATGACTTAAGCCAACATTATTCTTATCTTTTGGCTTGTTCAATGCTTTCACATCATTCTTATGCTAAAGCCACATTTTCTTACTTTTTTATAGCTTATATACACGTTTCCTGTGCCTTTGTATAACACAAAACTTAAAGCACAACTCTTTTTTTGGCACACAATCCTTTGATGTTCCTTTATATTTCAAAATAGGCATTCTAGACTTGGAATAATTGTTCTCTTCCACTTAACTAGACAAGGTGTTCCTCTTATAGAACGACTAAATAGACTAAGACATTTTGGTCTTAGAACAAATTATCTGTCTTTTGGTTACTCATTCATCTAAGTTTATATTAAATGATCATTTGTGTCATTGGAATAGATATTTCATCATGACTTAATTTATGTATGGAACAACATCACTATCTTTTGCTAATAAAAAACAAAAACACTTAAAGTTTAGTATGGGTGACAAAGTGCTCATTAAATAGCCCCTTATAAGTAGGTCACGAGGTTTGAGAAAAAGGTAAATTGGCTTTAAGGTTTATCGACTTACTTAAGATATTAAAATGGGTTAATAAGATAGCATATTGACTTATGTTGCCAGTAAGCATGGATTGCATTTATAACATACGCTATGTTTCATTATGGTGCAAGTACATTGGAGACCCTTTACATGTGCTAAAGACTGAACAAATTAATTGACAAACAACCTAAGCTAACAAGAAAGGCCAATATAGATTCTAGACAAAAAAGTTAAGGATATAAAAGTAAGCAATTCTCATTGGTTATGGTTCTCTTGAGAAATCATAAGATAAAGAAGGGTACAAAGGAGACAGAGTAAGACATGTGAGAGAGATACTTTAAGTTGTTCTAGTAAATTTTAGAGACAAAATTCCAATAAAATGGAGGAATTGTAACACCTATAAGTATATCTCAAGGGTAATTTTATCTTTTTATGTTTATTAAGGCTAATTTGAATATGGCATGAATTAAGAACTTGGTTAAGTGTTTAAATAGAGTTTTCAAGCTGATGAATAGTTATGCATGAAGGAAACAAGCTCGTTTATTAAATGTTACATTAGAGAAATAGATAACATGCCATTTTTTAAATTTTAAATGAATGCATGGTTAGATATAATGAGTGCATGCTTATGCATGCAATTACAAATTGAATTTCATATAAGGCATATCATCACATGAATTTAGGCTATATCCCATATCTTATACAATTATTCTTTATCCAAATTTGAAAAAATGTTTTGATAACAAAGGATTTTGCTAAGATAGATGATATTTGAGATGTATTTGGCATTACAAACATGTTATGAACAAAAGAATTGCATTTGGCAATGTTTAGTAGGAAAAACTATACCTAGACTACCTAGACAACCTAAAAATAGCATTTCAAATGTGAGTGCATGACCATCCCAAAGATAGGAGCGATCATGACATACATAAAATTTTAGTATCTATATATATTGTATGGTCGTACATAAAACATGTCTGACCATACATCAATTAGGGTAGAAATACCAACAACTAGTGGACAATTGTATAGGAGACATGTATGATCATTTGTGACATATAAAATGGTATACAATGGATAACTATGCAAAAGGAAGTATGGTCATTTGGAAGGGTAAAAAGGAAATATACCTTCAAGTTTGCATATGATTATGAAAGGGGAAAAAGTAGTCATTCATGGCAAAAACATGTACAACCGTGCAAAAGACATGCACAGTCACGCATTACACCATGGTTGGATTTACTTATCAATGAGAAAGTCGTGCATATGAGAAAGGGATGCATGCCCATTAACCTAAGATGTATAGTTGTGCATCATAACAGAAAATGAATGGACTTTCATGGTATATACTTATATGTTCGTAGCAATGTGTTGATAGTTTGTAAAAAGGTATAAGGTCCATAGTAATACCAAATCATGCTAGAAGAGTTCACATATGAATTAGGGCTTGAAAGAAAGTTAAAGATGAAAGTTAGATATAAGCCTGAGTTATGATAGTGGCCCAAGAGCATTCATATTAGTTACTTGAAAGCATATCATAGTACAATTTTTCCATGAGATGAGTTTTGATGCCTGTTTTCTCAAAGTTAAAGTGTAGCCATGTTTTGGAACTACTCTTATAAGACTCATTAGTAACTAGTGATCCATAGAGCATGTGTAAGACTCGATCTTGTAGGACACATGAAAACGTAGTATATCCATAGATATGTGTGGGACAAATTTTATAGTCACAATTTTCAAATCACCTATAAAAATATGATATCTCATGATAATTTTTTAGATATGTTTTCATAAGAGTCGTTATAAGGGAGAGCGTATGAGATTTTCTCTACACACATCCACAATAAGGCATAGTCATGGCACAACAATCCAATACTATATGTGTATGGAAAAAAGATTGCACAATATACAACTCATAAGGCCAAAATGTCAAATGTGTGTCTCGAGCTAGATTAATTAGCACAAAGGAGAATGTTTTTAGAAAATATTTTCAAAAAAGAAAAATGTTTTAAAAGTGAAAATACTTTCACCACCAGATTTTCACATGCATTGTATATAAAGAGTTATTATAGTACATAATTCAGAGGTATATCCTAGATCATCAAGTGAAGACATCAAGTTATGGGACCAAAGGTGCTATCATGGTGATTGAATGGGGCTAGAGATGTTCCTAAGGTTTCTAAGTTAAAATATGAGTTCCACGTCAACCAAGTTTAGAGTCTGAAGGTGTACTCATAATAATTAAGTTAAGATAAAATAAATAATTAAATAATAAGGGGATTAAATTATCAAGATATAGGGTTAAGTTCTGTTACTTACTAAGTAAATTATCACTCACTTCTTATTTCTTTTATATTTTGCCGATAATAGGTGAGGATGACATTTGTAGTGCAAGGTCAACGAGCATAGAGCCGATTTGACGACAAAATAGTCATTTTCATCTTTATGTTTTTATGGCATGTTTCCAGACTACTTGTTATGATTATTTGATGCATGCATTTTGCTACACACTTTGCTTTTTGAATATGTTTTCTGATGGGCATATTTTGCACACTTCCATCGGTTGTGTTTGCAGGAAGGATATTTAAGTCATTGTATAAATGTCCGAATATTTTTGCAAATTTCAAGTATTATCATGCTAAAAAGATCTAGTGTGGTACCTATTTTTCGAGAGAACTATACTTCTGGAGGGGTGCTACATTGTTTGTTCACAAGCACGGGTGGTTTAGCAATCCAACTAGGGCCGGAAACCCAAGGCTTGTGTTTCCCTGTAAATCAAGGAAACTCTCTTCATGTATCTTGACCATATGGATTGTTTCGTTTAAATTCTGTGGATAAGCCATAAGACAAGGTCGTCTCATAGTAGTTTTTAAGCCGCAAAAAATAAAGCTAATCAAATAAGGCTCAGCAATTTCAGGTATCATTAGGATGAGCAATTCAAATTCTCATTAAAAGTCAACTACAAAGCACTTTTGTCGTAACTTGGACAAAGTTCCTCAATAATCTTCATAAACAATGTCTCCAAATATTTAAAGTAAAGCTTGAAGAAAATCAGTCCACGTCATCAACATATCACTACTCTTCATCCATTGATACCACGCCACAACTGGACTTACCCTTTGGAATGAGGCAACTTAAGGCCATAGAAGAAGAGGAATGCCAGGAAAAATCGAAGAATTCCTCAAGATGAAAAATCCACAATCGGACACGTATATTACATCGAATTTGAGAAGATATAACTTCATAGATCAAATGTATGGCACATGATCCATCACCACTGCCATTGACAATGCCTCAGAAGAACTCGAACTCATATTAGCAGCGGTGGCTCTTCCGGTGAATTCCACAAGGCGAGAGAACTCGAGTTCAACGCGCTAAAAATCCTGCTTCTAGCTTAGCATTCGGAGAGACCAGGTGAGCTCGAAGGTTTTGCATTGACTATCACAGATCGTGAATCATAGTTTAATTGTCACTTCAACATATGCCTGACGTGACAAGACAAAATCGCTATGTTACAAGGCATTTATAGTAGTAATGAGTATTCTCTCAACGAGAACACCAGTTGTTATGTTCAACTGGCACGAAGAAAAGAATCATAGGCCGACTGAGCTTAACAAAGATTTGTGCCTCTTAAAGCCAGCACGCCCAACTTGACCCCACCATCTAGCCTGAGTAATTATCTTATCTTTTGGACCCACTTCGTCTCTTGGGCCTGAAATAGTGAATATGTCTTCTACCTGAGCCTGCACTATTTGAGGGTCTTGGTCCAAAATTTTCGGGTGATTCTCAACTGAATCAAAACAGTAGTGTCTATATAATGCAAGCACAATTTGTGGGAGTTTCTTATGAAGTACAAGCACTTAACGTTCTTGCCAGATATGTAGATGGCCATCTTAGAAATAGTCAGTTTAGATTTTCAATGGAGAGAACTTTGAAGATATTGATTTCAAAATATTGAATGATTGGAATTCCAAGTAAATAAATTATTACTACAGTAAGAGGAGTAGCTGTCCATACGCATTGCATGCCTCATCTACCCCCTAAAAAATAAATAAAATAAGGAAAATCGTGCAGGTCATGACGGCTATTTATTTTAAATTTCCAAACCACCCATAGTTTCAGGAAGTACAGTGTCACCCCCAAGTTTTCAAAAACCCATCTCCCACCCTTCAACTAAATTTATTATTAAATATATTAGTAAACAGTAATCATTCAAATGTATTTTTGTTTTTTTAAAATTAAAATTTTATAAAATAATAAAATATATTTTATATAAATATAAAATATTAAAAATTTTAAATTTAAAAAAATACAATAGTCACCGCCGTCGGTGCCAATGACAGTGTTTACAACTAACAAAGTCAGGTGATCATTTTTGATCACCTGATTTCAGTTTAGGTGAGATCTGGCCGCCTCCAGGTTAGGTAGAGGTGGTCAGATCCGGTTACCTCAGTCTAAAAAATCAATTAGAATCGGTCGAAAAGGGTCTTCTTTGGTCTTATCGACATTGTTCAATCTTTCTTTTCAGTCTAACTGTCTTCTCCAAATAGGGAGGCCAGATCTGGCCTCCCTTGAAATCAGGTGGCCGGAAGGCTTTGTTAACCGGGACCACTATCGTCGGTATCGACGGTGGTGGTTATTGTATTTTTTTAAATTTAATATTTTTTTAAAATTTATATATTTAAAAATTATTTTATAATTTTATTATAAATTTTTAATTTTTAAAAAAGTAATTTAGTAATTTAAGTATAAAAATTATAAAAAAATACTTTCAAGGATGGGAGAGTGAGTTTTTTAAACCTTGGGGGTGGTTAGTCTCACCTCAAACTATGGGTGGGATCATTGGCCTAAATTAATTCATCAAACCAGTATAATTAAGCGCACAGAGAAAGAGAGGTAATCTGAAAAGAGCGATGCCTGAATACTGTGTAACCGGAGGAACTGGCTTCATAGCCGCCTATTTGGTCAAGGCTTTACTTGAGCAAGGTCATGTTGTGAGAACTACCGTTCGAGATCCGCGTGCGTCTTTGTTTGGTGTTTTTAATCATAAGCTTTCAACTTCTCTTATTCTGCGATTTAATGCTTCTTTTGTTTCATTAATTTTGAACAGAGAATTTGGACAAGGTTGGTTACCTTTGGGGGCTTAATGGAGCCAAGGAGAGACTCAAGATTGTGAAAGCTGATTTGATGGATGAAGGAAGCTTTGATGATGCAATTCAAGGAGTAGATGGAGTCTTCCACACCGCTTCACCTGTAATCGTTCCAGACAATCACAACATTCAGGCAAGTTCCCCATCAGTAATTCTGTGTAAATGTGGACATTATTTAATTCCGTTTAGTTTTAAATTAGTGATGGATCAAGATATTAGATAAGTTTAACACTTTCTCACAGTTACTTTTGTCATCACTAGGCTCAATCTTATTCGTTCCGGTAAAATCAAAAAATTCACATTACACAAATTGCATCTTAATTTTCTTTTGATTTAATATTTCTGCGCATATTTAAATAACAGGGTAGTATCATTCCAAAATAAATATGTGAAAACATTGCAGGCGACACTGATTGATCCATGTATAAAGGGAACCATGAATGTACTGAGCTCCTGCAAGAAAGCAAAAAGTGTCAAAAGAGTAGTTCTTACCTCTTCATGCTCTTCAATAAGATACCGCTATGATGTTCAACAAGTTTCTCCTCTTAATGAGTCACATTGGAGCGATCCTGAATATTGCAAACACTACAATGTAACATCTATTACTTACACTACATCCATTCTTTCTTGTAAGTATAATCTCTTTCTAAAAATTAATCAATCGTTTGCTTGACGCAGCTGTGGTATGCATATGCAAAGACTATAGGTGAGAAAGAAGCATGGAGAATAGCAAAGGATTCCGGGATTGATTTGGTGGTGGTGAACCCCTCTTTCGTTGTTGGTCCATTGCTGGCACCTCAACCAACCAGCTCCTTGCTCCTGATATTGGCCACAGTTAAAGGTTAGATGTCCATTGTTTGTAATGTCGTTTCAACACCATTTACTAGGTAAATGATGTTTCATTTTCATTTGCATAACAAATAAGGGGAAAAGATAAACAAAATTTTTTTGACTGAGTTGCCATGTTCCATGACTTCTTTGCAAGGTTTGCGAGGTGAATACCCAAACTTAACAGTGGGGTTTGTCCACATAGACGATGTAACCGCTGCTCATATTTTCGCCATGGAGGAAAGCAAAGCATCAGGGAGGCTTGTCTGCTCAAGCTCAGTAGCTCATTGGTCACATATCATCGAAATGCTCAGAGCCAAATATCCAAATTACCCATATGAAAGCAAGTAAGTTAAACAATTCATGTCATTATACCATAGTTGCTTCACAAGATATCTTGATCAGTCACAATTATCTTAAAAAGTAACTTTAACTAATAATGATATTGCTTGGCCTAATGTGATTTTTTTATGGCATTGCAGATGCAGCACTCAAGAAGGAGACAGTAATCCACATAGCATGGATACCAGCAAGATAATTGGGTTAGGTTTCCCTGATTTCAAGTCAGTCCCTGAAATGTTTGATGACTGCATAATGAGTTTCCAGGAGAAGGGACTCCTGTGAAGTCATTCACAAACTCTTCTGAAAACTTTCTATTCAATAATACCTCAAGAAGGTGATTAGAAATAATAATGTACTTTGTTTTGCGATGTACAATAAATTATCCATCCATAATATTCAAAACAGCCTTTATGTAAGTTCCATATTTGAATGTAATTTCTTTCTTTGAAATGAACACGATTATTAATAATACTGGTAAGGACTATAGAGCAATATTGACTGCTGCCATTAGTTAAGATGTAATTAAATTAAGGAATATTATTGGTTTATGGAAAACCTTTATAAAATCTTATTAAAAAAAATAAAACTTTGTTTCCAACTAAACCCATTTCCAAACTAGTTGTCAAAACTTGTATCTTTGAAGGAAATGAAAACTACCCGTCAAAACTTGCTAGGGCAAGGTCATGTTCGAGATCCAGTTAACTAACTATATTAATTTTTTACTAGGAAACTTTCAACTTTACATATTTGGCAAGTAAAATTCATTGGTTTCACTTTCTTAATTTTATGCTGAATGATTTATGATAAAAGTGTGATTATCATAACACTATTGTTAATTTCATCTTCTGCTTGTTTGTTTTATTAACTTAAATGAATTTTGGCCAAAACTTACATTTCAGATTCAACTGTTTAGACAAAACTTGCTTTCGTCAAATCTTGTGGGCATTGCATGTTTTAGCCATAACTCAATATCTTCATCATATGAATTGAAATCATAGGAATCGATTAGAATCAAGCTGATTCTCATGTTTCCGAGGGCCATTTTAGCCAATAAATATAATTTTCTAAATTTTGGGAATCTGATCTTGAGTGTTTAGACTACTTTATTTTCTCTACACAACACGAGGACATGAAAATAAAGTAGTTTAATACTAAACTGTATTTAAGCAACAACACAACACTTAGAATTGATTGAAAAAAAAAAAAAAGTTCGTTGAATCCTGCCAAAACACCCTCCTAATGGTATTTTTAAAAAATTAATCGAATCTTGTCCAGAGACCTTATTTGAATATATTCACACAATTGCATCTAAAAAAAAAGTGGTCAAATCCTATCAAAACAACTTATTCTATCAAATTTGGACAATTACTAAAAAAAAGTTGGTCAAATGTCAAAACACCTTAATCGACAAGATTCTCTAATTATTTCTAAGAATAATAGCCTGCTTGGCCAATCTAGCCCAGTCACAAGATTTCAACTAGATTTCACCAAATAAGCAAAATCTATGTTGGATAAAGAGAAATATGATTAGGCTCATCCATTTCTCCACATTCAATTATCTTCTTGTATAGTGTAATGAATAGCTAGAGTAACACATGATTATAGGGCTGGATACGAGACGAACAGGTTCGGACTCGTTTTTGAGCTCGTTTCGTTCGCAGGCGAAACGAGTCGGGCATCAGGCGAACCGAAACGAATACGAGCAGGCGGAGCGAGTATTCGTTGAAAACGAATACGAGTCCGAACTCTGTAAAACGAACCGTTCGTTTATAAATGAACTATTCGTTCGTTTTGCCTGGACATAAGCACCATCATCAGCGAGCTTTTTCCAGAAAATTTTCTTCCATTTTTCCGTTCCTTTCTTCTCTCTGCCAAACGACACTCGCTGCGAGTCAAAAAGAAAAACCCCACAGAACTCTCTTCTCCACTGAACTCAAATCAAACCCATAACAGAACTCTACTTTTTCTTCAGTTCAAACTTCAACTTCGAACTTCAACTTGGACGCGCTGCGCTTGGTTTCTCTTTCTTCTGACAGTTTACCGGTAAGGCTTAATTAGGCTTTAATGTTTCAAATTTATGTATTTATGTTTATGATGAAAAATTGCAGCAGGAAGTAGGGCTGGAGTGCATTTTTGGCACCGAACGAACATGTTCGTTCGTCACTGTAGCCACGAGCTTCACGAACGAACCCCCCTCCAAAAGCTCGCACGAACCCGAGGCCGAACTTTCTGCACAAACGTTCGTCGAACGCGAGCCGAACGCGGATCTTCCACTAGTCTAACCGAAGCGAACCCGAACGTGCTCGTGTTCGTGTTCGGCTCGCTTCGTATCCAGCCCTACATGATTACGCTCACCTAATTTTTTGTGTGCCTTTGATGTGCAAAACTTTTTATGAGCCCATTTGCTTAGATGTTTTCATCGTTCTTGTAGCTCATGTAATTTGGATATCATATGCCATGTACTTATATTTGTGACCAATGTGCACGGAGAGCATGTGCTCAGTGTAAAAAGTTGACTTTGCAAGTTGCTTGATGCTCTGTAAGCCATTAGACAGTCACATTCCATCTTATCACACTTGACACCACCAAATCATTTTCTATCTACGATTAGATGCCGAATTAATAGTTAAAATAACCTGTAGTCTGGAATTTCACCTACTCTTCTACTAAAAGGTTATTCAATTATCAAAAGACAAGGCAAAATTTAGAAATACTAGGCCAATCAACCCACTCACTCAACATCCTGTCACAACGATAAATAGTTTTTTGAAATCAAGCTCAATGAGATAGCATGTGACTATTTCATAGTTCATAAAGCAACATTCAACTTGCATGAATGACTTTTTTATAATAAATTATTGCTCTAAAGTGTGTTGAGATTGGTAATCTAGAATTATTCTTCTTGGATAATATTGTGTTGGACCCCGTGTGTGTTTTAAATTAATGTAAAATTTATATTAAATTTTTAATTAATCTTTGATATGATTTGATCTATGACAAAGAAAACTAAAAAGTTTATTTTTACATAAATTATATGATACAAGACTGTGCGTAATCTGACTGTATGACTTTGTTTGTGTTATAAAGACAATACATAATTTGGTTAAATCATACAAATACGTTTATGTATGAATATGTCAAGACACATGACCGTGTGTCATGAGTCAATGACACATTACCAAAGTCTCTCATGCGAGTTTAGTCATACTCATATTATAAAAGCTTTATTAGGTACATGTCCATGCACAAACAACACATGCATGCGCGAGATGATAAAACTTGATTGTGTGATGATCATGCGAGTATCATTCACAAAGTTGTGTGGGCTTTTGGAAAAACCGAAGCAATAAAGTTTTGAAGACATCCAACTGTGTGTGTGGAGCACACACCCATATAAGCATGCCCGATAAGAGTAAATATAACTATTGAATAACACATATTAACAAAAACACGATCATGTATTTGTCCAAATTTGTTCTAACTATTCTAAAATCAACTTTAACGGCTACTTTTTCTTAAATTTTATTTTTAAAAAAAATTAAAAGTGCTAAATTATAATTTATACCCTGAAATAATGTTATTTAATATAATTTCTCCCTATATTATATTACCTCCACTCAAGTTTTTTTTTTTTTTTTTTCAGATTAATCATGCCCCAAAAAAAAACTTTCATTGCTTAGAACGATCTATTAGTTCTAGCTTGTAGGAAAATTGGTGATGGTCAATGCTGGATACAGAAATATACGCGTTACACGAACCACATCTTGATTTTCTTAACAATCAATGATTTGTAGACAAGATTCCAAATTCCATAATTTTTCACTTTCACATGTACGTAAACATATCAGGCAACACTGATATGTGTATGAAGGGGACTTTGAATGTACTGAACTCCTGCAGGAAAGTACTGTTAAAAGAGTGGCTCTTACCTTTTAATGCTCTTCAGTAAGACATCACCATGGTATTGATGTCTCCGACCAACTAGTTTCTTCTGTTAACGATTCACATTAGAGTGATCCTGAATATTGGAAAAGCCATATGGTAACATCTCGTACACCACATTCCTTTTTTGTAATGAAAAGATATTATCACATTTTAATTTTTAATAAACTATTGGGTTAATGCAGCTCGAGAATGCAAACGCAAAGACCATTGGGGAGAAAGAGGCATGGAGAAGGAGAATGGTCCAGGGTTCTAGGATTGATTTGATGGTGGCGACTTTTCTTATCTGCCCCTTGCTTGCCCACAACCAACCAGCACTTTGCCCATGGCATTATCCTTAATTAAAGGTCTACTGATTTAACATAATTTAGATCCTACACCGACTAGTAGATATTCGAAATTCAAAATAAAATATTAAAATGTAGTATTAATATTGCTTTTTTTACGCTTTGACTAGAGAAATGTTGTGTCATTTACATCAAAATTAACGGAACAAGATGCTCGGTAAGGTTTGGTCCTCTATCAAGCAGGCTTACATGATCAAGCTCAGTAGCTCATTGGTTGCAGATCATCGAACTGTTGAGGGCCAAATATCCAATCTACCTATTTGAAAAAGCAAGTGTGAAACAAAAACTAGATAATAATTTTGGGTGGCCTGATGAGACTAAAGTTTTATGGCATTGCAGATGTAGCAACCAGAAAGGAGACAAACCTCCATATAGCCGGGAAACCCGTAAGATAACTGAATTGGGTTTTTCTAATTTTAAAATATTACACGGGTGAAACTCGATATTATACAATTAAAATTCTTATTCAATTAAACTCATAAAAATATTATTATATAATAAAAACTCTTATTTAATCAAATTCACGTAAATCACATTATAAAGAAAATTAATCATTTTATATATATATATATATATATATATAGCACCTATAGGTCAATCCAAAGCATGGATAAATCTCTTTTACCCATAAACAATAGGAAAGATGAAACTTATAATTTCTTAATGCATTATTTATATTTTATTTTTGTTGTCAATGTATATGAAATAACGATCATGATATCATTATCTTCGATTTCAATATGATAAAATGAACAATAAATTTCTTTTAAATAACTAGATTTAATATAATATGATATAGGATTTACGTTTTATAAAATATCTTTAATCGGATTAAATTTTTATCTTATGATTGTGTAGAGATAAAATAGATCTCTTCAAGATTTAAAGAACTATTTTGAGAACTTATTTGTAATGTTTTACAGTTATATAAGAAATTAAATACATTACCTAATTACTAAAAATTCTGTCTTTCTTATTGTTTTTAAAAGTCTTTATCTGCACTTAGATTTAACTTCATATTACTTAACTAGTCTTTCTAAATTGGTTAATTATCTTTTGAATGTAATTTAGATGAGTCTGATCAAGATCCTTTTGCAGGTTTTAAAGCAGAATGTAACGTAATATTGCTACTTCATGAGATAGTAATCTCAGGATTTACATCACGGCCTCAATAGAGGCTAATTAACAGCAAGGTTTTCTATTTTAAAATCCTTCTTAAACGTTTTCAGATTGTTAGAATCTATTTAAAAAGTTTCTCATCATATAATATCATGAAAGACATTTGGTAATTGCCATTTAAAATTCATCCCAAAATCAAGGGACCTAAGTGTGAGAATAGAGTTTGTTTCGTTCAGTTAATTTATTTGAAAAAGGTTCTAGTTATGGTCAAATATGGGATGTTCTATTTTGACATGCTCATTAGATTTAATGACTAATTGAATTAATAATTATAAGCTAAGACCGGTTTAATCATTTTAATCAAAACTTCGGAGTAGGTATGCTCATACCGCTTTCCTATCATTTTTTTTGCCAAATCACGATTTCCCACCCAAGACATGATCAATTCATAGATTCTCATTCTAATTTTCACTCTATTTTTTAATTTATTAATAGATTTTAATAAATTTTTTATTAAGTTATTAAAAAGACAAAAATACTTACAAACTAAATAATATTTTATCTCAAAAAATTTATTAAATTTTTTCTTATTTTAATTTATATTAATTTTAATAAATAATAATAAAAAAATTCTTAATACAAATATAAATAAGGATATTAATCATATATAATCATATATTTAGAAATGAACTATAAATTTTAAAAATTTTATAAGTGTCAATAAAAAAAATTTAGGGGGTGTTTTTAATTTAAATAATTTGAGAATGTTTTTAAAATTTCAATATATCCCTTAATAATTTAAAAATAATAATTACACTTTCGAAAATCCAAAATTAAAAATCTACCTATCATATTACAAACTATTGAGATTTTAATATATTTTAAAATATATAAGGTGAATATGATAATTTGTTAAATAAGATAAAAAAAATATTCATTTATCCTTAATAAATTTTAAAAAATAATATTAATAAACTAAATATATTTTTATCATAATTTTTGAATAAAACTATATAAGTATTTTTTTAATAATTAAAATTAATAATATTTTGATAAATAATTTTTTTTTTAAATTTGAAAAATAAAAATCTATCTTTTCATCAAAATTGTGGATGAAAAAGCCTAACTTCTTCTTGTGAATATTCACCACGCATCTGTCATTAGCCCCCACAAACAATAGCATCTTAGTGAGCACAATGGAGAGAACTATAAAATAATTTCCACTAAAGTTAATTAATGGACATGGAATTATATTTTCTAAATTTTTTTTATGGAAGTCTTTGCACGTCAGATGCCATGAATGAACCCAAAAAAAGTCTCCACCGTTGGTTTCAATAAATTTGTTGATTGCACAACAGCTGTATGTGTTCTTCTATTTTTTCAACACCAGAAAACATTTTCCTGCAAAATTCAACCACATCCCAACTACCCCATCTTTTTTTCGGGACTAAATCTTACAATTTTAATCTCAAGGCTGACTCACTAGTTAAATAAATAGTTTACAGTTGACGGATTAAACTAAAAAATATAAAGTGAGAAAGGGTGAGATGCCTTTTCTTATGATTCAATATGTAAAATATTCCCTTAATTAGGACCTATAATTATTCACAACAATGCTTTTTTAAAAGAATTTTCGACAAGATATGTTATAGATAATTTTCATTCAAAAAAAAAAAAAATTAAAAAAGATAAATGTTGGCAAGATCAGTCTTCAAGATTCTTCCCTATTTACATATACAGTAGGTTGAGTTGATCTGATCTGGGATATTTAAATCAAATTTTTAAAAGAGAGAACAGTTATGGGATTGTTTATTGATTATGTTATGGAATTCAATCAACAGGTCTGAAGTCAGCCTAGTTTTTAATTAGTTAATTAAACCCTAAATGACTCAAACTGCATCTGCATTGGTTGGGCAGGCATCAGAGGCCAAAATGTACCTTTTGCATAAATCCATGATATTTTCATAAATAAAAAAATAATGTTTGGTCTTTAAGAAGTTTATCCCCCCTCGTATGTTCTTAATTTCAAGATTCATAGTTCATTTCACTACAAAAAATAATTGTTTATGAATTGTATAAATTCACTTAAAAGAGGAGTCAGTGTAGTTAGTAAGGTTCTAAATTACAGTCTAAAAGGAGAGGAAGAAAGGAGTAGTATCTCTCTTTTCTCAAGACGCCTTCACCCTTTTCCTGGAAAATTGTCTGTAATGAGCTCAACTTTGTCATTTTCGGCTTTTTCCCTTTGTCTATTCTCTTTTTCTCTTTCTCCTCATCAACTCTATTACTATTTCTTGTTTTATGTTTGGTTTTGATTAGTTGAGTGAGTTAGCGGTTTAACTCTCATAACATGTCACTCGGGACTAAAACTTCATGTGGAAAATAACACCTGTCAAGACCAAACTGTTCTAAAAACAAAGAGGCAATAATAGAATAGCAGCGATTGCACGAGCTACCAGGCACATTGAAGGCTGCAGCTGTGCCACCAACCACAAGCAACAAGGCACAAGCTTTCATTAATAGACAAGAGATGAATTGGAATCCAGCTAGCTTTAAGACGACGATTGTTAAGTCATGGCGAAAGATTAAACAGAACAATCATATTAAAAGCATTCAAAGTATTTGGTGGTTGTGATTATCAGAGTTCATCCCTGTTCCAGCAATGTCAGAATAAAAGATGAAATTATAGGAAACATCATTTCATATAACAGTAACTTAGACACAAAGTGAGAGTTGTGAGGAAATGAACAAAACTCCCATGGCCTTGAAGCAATCACAACTGTGAACCCTCTGGACGGCTCTAATAGCACAAGAAAACCCAGAGGATTATACTAAGAAATTCATGAGATCATTCTCCTCGGACCATCTCTCTATCGAAACAACCTTTAAAACTCACTCACCCGCAAAACAAAACAAAAGCCACTCCCAAGAACTCATCTTACAGTCCCTGAGATGTCTTCTTAATTAATAAACTATTACTGATAGTTATTATAATAATAATTCTGTGTCTCCAAAACTTAAAGGCAGGCAATACGAAGGAAAGTCTAAATTGACAAAATCCAACCCGAAATCACAATCGGGAAGCTCGCTGGGTTCGTTGCCTTCAACCCCAGTAACATTAAGATCATCCATGCTACAAAAATCACAAAACAGTAGCCCAAAATCGTCATTGAAGGAATTGGTCAACTCTTCCTCAAATGGTTGGTCCATGAACCAAACAGGAATTTCAAGGTCATCAAAATTAGTATCAAAACCTTCTTTAGATAAATCACCCTTGCAATCGGTAGTGAGATTTGAAGCAGAAATATCCAGTTCAAGAACTGAAGCAAGTGAATTGTGAGAGAAATCACTCTTAGAGCCTTTAGAAGAAACAACATCAGGATTGTTGTTGGTGTGGGAATTAGCAGCCACAAGTGAAGATGATGATGACATGTCACTTTTAAAGGAAGAGATATTGCTCTTTTCCTCATCAGCGGCGGTAGCAGCAGCTGCAGCGGCTCTAGTTTCGAATTCAAGCCTTTTGACCTCATAAGCTCTGGCTGCCTCCTCTTTAGTATCGTAAGTACCCAACCAAATCCGAGCTTTATTAAATGGATCTCGAATCTCAGCCGCCCATTTACCCCATTTTCGTTGTCGAACACCTTTGAGTTTCCCTGAAGACGAAGATGGTGTCGTTGATGAGCAGGATTTTCTCTTTTTAGAGGGTATTTTGACTTGGTTGTTACTGTCAAAAGAACTCTCAGCCTCCGGCATATGAAGAGCCGGACCAAGCGGTATATGAATCTCACGAACAAACCGCTTCCTTTTGTTGACTACGGAGCCAGATTCATCTTCGCTTGAAGATGAATCTGTAGCGTAGGGATCATCACAAATTACACGGACCTTCCTGGTGATTTGGTCCCTGCGAATTGTTTTGTTCGACTGCTTTCGAAACTCTGGCATCTCTGCGAGGAGAATAAAAACCCACCAAAAACCTCCCTCAAAATTGCCCAGATACCAAAAAAAAAAAACAAAAGAAATACAAATAAAATGGAAACAAATCGAAGCAGATCTCGGTTTATCACAGTTGTATCAAGTGAAATCCCCTCTCAAAAACAAGAAAAGATAGAAGAATCGTTGTTTTATATGAAAATCTCCAAAACACTCGACTCCAGAACAAGTCCTGCAAAAACATACAAAAACCCATCTCAGATTCAGTCACAGTAAAATGGGTTTAAGAGAGAGAGAAACAGAAACCCACATACCTTCTTGGCATCAAACGCATCGAAACAGTTGGGAACACCAGATTCAACCTCTGCCTGACAGAGCAGAGACGCATATAACCGAGAACAACGGCGGCAAAAAGAGAAATCGGAGAAATAGAATGACAGAGCTTCAACGGAGCCCCAATCCAAGCCAAAGCAAACCGAGCCGACATAAATCCACTGCTCAACCACCCTTAAACTCTCTATCAGTCACTCCAGAACTCAACACTCTCTCACACAGAACCCACCTCTCACTTACTCAGTTGCCTGCTCAAACGACCAATGGAATGCAAACAACCGATAAGATACGAGTATATATATATATATGATAGCACCCAACAAAGACGATTGAAAATGTATGGCTGTGATTTAATTCTCTCCACTCCACAACCTGACAAAGATCGGTTAATATCGATTTTGCAAACAGACCCAGAGACTGTAACACAGTAAAAAACCCACTACACTACAAATGATTCTAAATTTACGCAAAATCTTAAGACCTCAAATTAAATATATATATTATTATTGTCAAATAAATAAATAATTTTATAAAAATCTAAAACAAATACCTTGTTTTACCCACTGGCTTTTCACTTTTATTCATTCTATTCTTCCTTCGCGTCTCTATCCCTCTCTACTTTCTCCTTCGTATTTTTTTCACTACTGGTTCACTCTTAGCCACACCAGTCACCTTTTCTAGGACGGTCAAATTCAGCATTTAATTATAAAATTCTTTTATGGAATATTTTTTACTTTTTATTAGCTGTCATGTAATGGATGACTCCATCACCTATGCACATTCATCATGCATGACCATACATACCATCCATCATCTCATTCGTATCACGCTCCTCACTGCTAAATTTAAAATACTACGTCCTCCATCTAACACGCGCGTGTTTAAGTTTCCAATCCAACGGTTCTACTTCCAGTTTCCAATCTAACGGTTCTGCTGCCCTATTAGGTAGGGTTTTGTTTACACGCGATTCTCAAGAAGCGTGACGTAGTATGCCTCACGTTGCAGCCTTATTTTGTAGTCGCCGCGCAACGCCAACGTTTTGTCGGGGACTTTGTGGCAACGTGTAACGCTGTTATTCGGTAGAAAAATCTAGTCCATGCTCCGCAAAATTACAGTAATGACACTGCAAAAATGCCTTGCTTCCCAAAAAAGATAATGACGTCTTCGGAAAAAGATGGGCGCATGGGTCTCAGATTTGCGGATTTTTTGTATCGAGTGCTAAGATAAAATTAATATAATTTTATTAAATAAATTATTAAAAAATACAAATCAATATGTAATTTTGATATACAATATTGGTATATACGTAAGATAAATAAGGCTTGGGTTGAATTTTTTTTTATATTATATGAAGACAAAATTCTATTTATTCAATAAAAAATTATATAAGCAGTCTAATATTTAAGATTTTTTCATTGGATGTGATTAATAATTTAAAATTAATTTAATTAATCATTTGATAAAATCAAAAAATTAAAAAAAAAAGTCAATTTTTATTTTTAATTTATTTAATTTTACAGGTATTTTTGCTGAAAATCGATTATAGGGTAAATGATTATATCAGACTGATTATAGGATTATTTTGTCCACATTTGTTGAATATTCAGAATCGGAACATGGATTCTGTGGCTGTGATTTTAGGTCATATCACTATTTCAAACCTAACTTTATCCTTTCACAATTTCAAAACCAGGAACATATGTAAAGTGCGAAAATGAAATTGATGGGAAATTCAGGCAAATCTGTTGGCACTATCTTGATGCAGAAAAATTGATTGACTATCAATGAGTAGAACGAACCTTCCTTCCCAAAGTTCTCAAAATCACATCAAGGGTAATAAGACATCAAATAAACTGTTCATAGGGACCTACGACTCTTTTAATTAAATAAAATAATTTATTTATTGGGTTTTTCTCATCATAAACCCAATAAATCAATAGACTCCGTACATACAAAATCCAAATTAATAACAATATATAAAATATATTTTAGACCATCAAATCTGTATAATTATATCAAACTTATATAATCTAAGTTTTGTTAAACTACAGATTCACTCAGTATTATTTATAATTAAAAAATTTAATCAATATCTATCCATATTATTCTAACATTTTTTTACTTGGATAACGTTGATTTTTATATTTATGTATATATATTAAAAAAATATTTTTTTAAAAAAATTTTGGGATAATTGACCTTTCGTTTTTTTAAAGTGGCCCCTAATTTATGAGAAATATCGTAGTTCAAAAACAACACTTAAAATTAAAAAAAAAAAAATCACTGATACAATTGTCAATAATAAATCAAGAATATTTTTATGTCTCAATAGTAATATACAATATCCATAACCACAATTATTTATAAATATACCACATAAATCTTTAAGTTAGAAGCGTGACAAAAATAATATTTAAATATGATTTTAATAAATACATGATATTTACAAATTCTCTTTAACCTTCATATTTCAAAAGGAGTAAGAGAAATATCACGACTTTAAATAAGGTTAACAAATCTAATAAAGTCTACACATCTAACCAATAATACTTCTTGTGGTTTCTTTTTAACTTTAATGTTTCAAAAAAAAAAAACCAAAAAATTCATAATTTTTAATAAAGTTAATGACCTCTAATAAAGTCTATACATTTCACGAATAATCTCGAGACATATAAATATTACTCATAGAATGGTCAAACTCAAGAGAAACCTTATTCTTGAGACATGTTGTATGTATACTATGATATCATCTACCATACAATTGTTATATTCAAAAGAAACTTTATTCTCAGATACCTTTTTATATTCTTGATTCGAGCAAGGATGGATAGTGTGTGTTAGGTAATGTACTTATGGCCAAAAGGTTTTGGAATAATATTATTGCATTTAAATATTTACATTTAAATGCGGCGTGGGCAAAAGGTTGACAACCAAATGAGGTTATGCACTTTTTAAAGCTTTGAAAAATCTCAATATAATGTAAATACATTTCTGAATTTCATTTTCATCATCGCCTATATAATATACCTATTTCCCATGCTCCTTGATAATTCTAAAATGTGAAGTCTGATCATTTTTGGTTGAAATTTGATTTTGCCCTTGATGATGTTAAAATGTTATAAATCTACTTAATCATGACATGTGAAAAATAAATTCAATACGTAAATGACTAAAACTTAATAAATCCGAACAAAAATTTGTGTTTGGTATATATGATACAAATCGAACATAAACTTTAATAATTAATTTGAGTTTTTTAGAATTGAGATTTTGAACCAGTTGAATTTCATTGTTCCTCGTTTTCCAACTGATATTTTAATTTTCTAATTAATTCTTTATTTGTATAGAAAATCCAACATCCGGATATTTTTAAATTATTTAAAAAATAGTGGTGTTAATGTGAAGGAGCACATCCTGTTCGTAAAAAGCGGTGTTGGAATCTAACGGCCCATACCCCACAATAGCCGCCCATTACGAAGGAGACAGATCTTGTCCTTCCCGACTTTTTTCAACAAAGGCTGGGTAAGAGAATCAATTTTGTCCGTTAGATATTATTTATAAACTCACGTGATCCGTATCGCTGAATACATCATGCAAACAAACCACTGTACTTAGGTTTTAATACTTTATATGCATGCATGTATGCATGATTTATGAATGCATGAAATGCAAGCATGTGGAAAGTTAGAGGGAGATGAGAGGTAGACAAGTCGGTTACGTAAAAGAAAAAGTGGGTGGACGTGGACCAAGGATGCCTTCAGTTTCCCGCCCTACACACCTAATTTCTCGGTCTACTAGGTTGCGATGTCGACACGTGTTATTACTGACAGCTGTCCTCTCGCTGTTGGAGTACTGATGAGATTTAGGGCCACGAAGATGATGTCTGATGACAGTAGCTGCGCGGAAAATGCCAGTGAGCTGATGGTAACTTTTAAAAAATTGTTTTTTTGGCCTTTTTCATATTTATTTTTGTTTGGAGATGAAGAGATAACAAATGGACGGTCATCATTTCAAATTAGTGCGCCTCTCTCCCCTTCTCTCTCTCTCGCCCTTTTTTTATTTAGTCTATTATGATTTATAAATTAATATTAAATTAATTTAAATTTAAAACTAAATTTAGTTTGAACAAATTTTAAATAAATTTAATTAAAACTAGTTCAAATTTGATATTCACAAGTTTTGTTTCATAAACTCAAACCTATAGTAAACTTAATTTATGAGTTAAAAAAATTTAATTCAAATTAATTAAAACGAAATTATTTTAATAAATAATAATTTAATTTTAATTATATATATTAAAATAATATTATTTTAAATATTTTTAAAGTAATTTAAATTTAAATTTAATTTAATTTCCAACAATAGGGTGCAATAATTACCAATCAATTATGTGTGGTTTATGCATAATGTACCGTTTAGAAGTCCCACTGGGCCAGTGTCTGTGTTTGGATTGTACGATTTCTTCTGTCCCATAACTACTTGGGTTATGTCAACGTCGCCTCGATTTACAGGTTCCAATTTACGAATATTTTGGAGACTAACTTTTTATATTGGCCAAAGGACTATTTCCCACCCATAGTTAAAATTTTTAAAAAAATAAAAAAATTTTAAATTTTAAATTTTGTCATTTTCGATTATTATTGATAGCAAAAACGATTAGATTTGATTGTTTTTACAAAAATTGTAGGTGTTTTTTTCGGGCATTTAGTTCATTTCTCTTACCACTGTTGGCATTGGGGTGGTGGTTGATTTTTCAACTTTTTATTTTTTATTTTTATTAAATTTTAAAATTTATTTTGTTAGTATTTTATTTTATTATGTAATATTTTATTATTCTTTAATTAAGAGTATTTTGGTTATTTCATAAAAAAAATTAACTAAATTGGATGAAAAGTGCTTTAGGGGTGAGTGTTTGATTTTTTAAAATTTGATAGATAAAACATTATCATTTTAAAAAAGCTTGGATGCAATTATGTCTTTCGGCCTTTTCAAAAAGAAAAATCTCTATAAATAACAAAACAAAATTGGTTATACAACAATTCCTATAATATATGAATATATAGAAATACTTGATAACTAATGCACGTGTTAAAATATATATATTAAAATATGAATTAAACACTTACATGTACATAAACTTCAAGTCACTCCAAAGGTTTAAAAACTTGCATTTTACCCCTAAGTTTGATCTTGTGTACCCTACCTGCCTCGCCTAGCTTACTCCCACCTTTAGCTCATACTGCTCTTGCGCAAATTATAACTCAAAATCACATTAATTTTTCATACAAATGTAACTTATAATTCTATTCATTATTTTTTCATATTTTGCTCCTACCACCACACTTTATTTACTTTTCATACAAAATTTAAACAAACATTTTAAAAAAACCAAATATGGTATTATACTCCTAATTAAAATTTATAATAATAATTGAAAAATAAGATTTAAAATAGAGTTATTTGTACTACGTAGAAATAATGCTACCACAACAGTTTTTTGAATTCCAAACTCAATTCATGAAAATATAGGAAACAACATAATGAAATACTGACCTACTTACTTTTAAATGATTCGGTCATCGGATTCATTGATTTTTAACTTAATTTTATATGAAATTATAAATAAAAAAGAGAATGTAAAATTAAGGTTAGAGATAATGATAAAACATATATTATGTTACTCTCTTAATTATATTATATATGTATAATCCTTAGAGTGTTTGACAAGGAAGTATAAACTCTTTATAGATGGGCTATTTTAATTCATTTCTCAAAAATATTCAATTCACCATCCCATATATTAAATGCGTCTAGAGTGGGGCAATTTCGTCTTCGTGAATGCGCACCATGAACATTTGGTCCAGAGTGAATGTCGATTTCCAACCTAAGTGGCGGACTTCGAATTTCTTCATGTGTTTATGGTAATGGAATTCAAACTTACCCAAACTTTGAATTTTCAAATTCATAGATAGACGTCAATGAAATGATAAATTATACTCTTGAAAAGAAGACTATCAAATTTTTTTCTCTTAGTGTGCCATATACTTAGTGGGAGAGCTGTGTGACTAAATCCTTCAATTGATGTCTTGATGACTTTGAATTTATGTGCAATGAAGTATAGTTTCTCTTATGCTTGTAACAGGCTCTTCACTCCACTGCTATTTATGTGTAATGTACATGGCATGCTCCGATAATAAAAATGTATGTTTCAATAATTTGGGTACAAGTTTGACTTTTAATTAATTAAGTTAAAAAAATGTATAGAAGTTGTTGCACAAATGGCCTATTAGCTCAGTTGGTTAGAGCGTCGTGCTAATAACGCGAAGGTCGCAGGTTCGAGACCTGTATGGGCCAAGATTTTTCGATCTTCTGGGCTCTTGTCCTTCTAAAACCTTTTGTTTTTTGAAACCATATAAACATGGTAATTTCTCAGCTTTTTCCTGCTTGTTGCCTTCATTTCATACCACCTTTGTCTTCTTAAAAAATACGACTACCTTCGTCGTAGCATAGTAAATTATTATTTGCTTCCACTCCAAAAGTAGAGGCTGATTTTGCATGGCCATCTTGTTGCTCTTAATTGTTTTCTTGATGACCATGCTTGCTGCAATGGAGCCTCAAGCTTATTCATGTATGACATTAGATGACCTTAAGCTTATTCAAGTTGAGCCCTTCGTTTCTCTTGTTTTTGAGATGATTTTTCTTAATTTCTTCTTGATATGGGTTCTCCAGTAGTTCTCTATCTGATTGTTATTCTGTTTAATTGGCTTCTCTTAAGACCAGGTTTTAGTCTCGGCCTGCACCTCTTGCCACTGCTATTCAATCCTGAAAATATAATCAGACGACTCATAATTACTAATTAATTATGAAAATGCCGAATTGGTGAGGATTTGTCATTAACTTTTACATAAATGATGGATCCAAGAGAAATATAATAAAGTTTTTGTTTACTAGTAATCCATTAATTTTAGATTAGCCGTGTGTGACAAACAAATATTGGTAATAAATAATAATGTTATATAATGAATTACTTTAGAAAATTTTAAAAAAATATTAGAAGAATACGTCATTATTGTTTGCACCACCTGTTGTACTGGATCGTAGAGCAAAATTATGAAGAACAAAAAATTGGTTAAAAGTTAAAATGGTAGGGAATTTATACTTGAAACTTATTATATTATTATGAACAAAAATATAAAAATATTAGACCATGAGTAAGTTCATCAAATTTATTTAAAAGCAAAATGTGTCTTTGATCTATCTTTGCAAAGATAAACAATCGGTAGGTCTAATTCTAATTTCGGTGAATTTATAAATTATATAAATATAAATGATTTAGCTAAAATAACGAGTAAAAATGATTATTTCCACATTATTACATAATGGAAAGCATATAAAAGAACTTATTATGTGCTTTCTAACTATGACAAATAATTTATTAATGCCTCCAATAATTACTATAACATCAAAACAAGGTTTTAGTGCAAATGGATGTGTGAATTTTGTTGTTGAAGATATATTTGAAAATTTCAAGAATTTAATCATGGAAGGTCATTGTAAACATATGATACTTGTATTTGTAATACATATGAGTTTATTTTTCATGTACAATCTCTTTTATTTTATTGACTTAATTATTCAATCATATAACCACATTTTTTTTTTTAACTATAAGTAAGAGCTTTTGAATAAAATTTGAGAAGCTTTATTCTAGTTTATTAAAAAAATAATTAAATTTCAAAAACAGAAAATATTATTTGGTAGGCAAACCGAGAAAACATGTAGGTTAACTTGCAAAAAAGTCTACAAAGACATGACCTAAAAGGCTATGGGTCGTGCCCCGGATCTTGGTTTTTACAGTAGGTCATCACAGCTGATATCATGATGGGTAACACCAAATTAAGCACGACTTGACCCGTGGACAACTCTAGCTACAACCATCAACTCTTGTTTCAATCAACTCAACTTAAAATTGTCACATTTATTTGCCCCATTTCCATCAACCACTGTAGTGGACATTTGTCAATGTCAATCTATTATGCGACTAAGTTTATTCCTCAAGAATTATATACCACAAGTAGCACCTAGCCACCAAATGACGTGTACCCAACTAAGTTTTTAGCAAGTCATCCAGATGCAGGTTTCTTTAAAGCACAAATAAATGACTTATAATCACTTTACGATGAATAAAATAAATCTGTCTCAAATGAAAAGAAACTTTTGACTCTTTAATTAATGTCAAACTCCTTATTGAATGAAACATATGTGTACAGCCACTAGAACATAAATCGAGGGAAAGTCGTCACCATGATGACAAGACGATCAGCATCATATTACATATAAAATGGCAACACCACGTCCAACAAATTATTTTGCCTGTGCAATCTTATTTGCACGTGTCATTTATGATAACAAAAATCTAAGTCCAATATGTCTCGACAATTACAGTAATACTCTCCCCTTTTTGCTTTATAAATGGAGGGTTTTATACTAGAGAGAGGATTGAAGAAAGAGAGGTTTCTTCATTCCACCTTGAAAGAGAAGCTCACCATTTTTCTCTGATACCATACCACCTAGCAACTAAACACATGTAAACTTGCAATATGCAAGTTCTTTGTAACTATTCTCCTTAAACACATTCCCGACAGAGTAATAACATAACAATATATGTAGGTTTTACTTCAATGATCAAACCATTTTAAAAATCCTTGTAAGTTATTATTATAGGGCACTGCATCGTGTTTCTTCCATTTTCCACACAATTATCATATAATATCATCATATTATTACGTAACCGTGTTAAGTGCAATTCCCTACCTCAGCCGTTTGATGTTAAAAGGAATGCCCTCCGAAAAGTTCTCTCAGGTTCACTGACAAAGCTCATCCCTTGTTTTCCTTCAGAAAAAGCATTTTTTATGACTCATTCTATCAAGAATGCCTGTAGATATGTTACAAACGTCCAATATTGAGGGGGATGTTGCCACAAGCCATACTGTGTTGCCCATACGTAGTGGTTGTCAACTAAATCCAAAATGTTTATCCACGTGAGCAACCCATTCATGCAACTGGAAACCAACTAATCACACTCCATACTAATTAAGGGCTGGTTAGATGCAACTATCAACAACTTGGCCACTATCATTAAGATGTTAATCCAACATCTACCCACCACCCCGAAGACAACCGGAAGAGCTTAGCCTTCCTCCTGACATGCAGTAAATCACGTCAAGTATGACGTGTCGATAATTCATACTAAGCTCGATGTTTATAGAACTCATGTCTTGTACATGTAGATTATTCACATTAATTGATGTGTGCACTTGAACTCACATTGGTTACAACCATCTGCCATGATTACTCATAAGCATTAGTGACACCGAAGTGCTCCTGAGCTCAAGACACAAAATCCATCCTAGCATGCATGCATCTCACGCTAGTCATCGAGACATTGATCCATCATTCAAGCATCACCCAAGCGGAAGCTATAAGTACCCTACTCCCCACTGGGTGTGCAGAAACTCATAAGTGCGAAGTTCAAATAACTCACATTGAGATTGACGTGCAGACTTGAATTCACTTCAATCTTGGACCTCCTCCAAGTGTTCAGACTTAATCTCAATCATTCATACGTTTCAATCTGACGGTTCAAAAACTGTGCAAAAAAATTTATGTTAAAAATAGAGCTCGTGATTATGTATATATATGGGTTTCAGTCCTTTTGTTTGATGCTTCCTAAGCGATTGGTAAATGAAAATTAAAAGCAGTTATTTTACAAGCCATGTCATTACCATGTTAACTGTGGGATTGTGATTTGTCAATGGCTATGAATTAATATCTACCTAAAAACTATAGCTTGACTCAGTATGTATACATGGGCTGGGAACTTGGGATTAGGTGGTCCATATATTTTTTTCACTTAGGTTTTGACATATTTTTCGAATTGTTAGCTTTAAACATTTGAATGGTTGAGATGTTTATGCAAGAAAATTCAATAAAAAAAAATTATGCATCAAATTCAAATAATAAATTTAGAAATGATGATTAAGGATATTTTAGTCTTTTAGGTTCAAAACCTTCTAGATGTTTTTGCACCTGACTCAAACCTCATGGTTGAAAATGTTTAAAATATCTACTAAGAATGTTCTATGCAACGTAAGAACTTCCCTAAATTAGGATAATTTGATGCACGAAACTAGGATTACAAGCTCGAGGAATAATCCTCTCATTGCTTAGCCTGTCAGTAAATATGGTTCAAAATGAGAAAAGGTTTTTGTTTAATAATTGTTACTAGGAATTGAGGATCAACGTATGATAAAGAAGCTATTATTTAACAGACTTGAAATTGGCTTAAGCATTACAACATCATTAAGGCCCTCCAAGTTACTGGAAGATCTCTTTTCCATCAACCACCAACTTGATACTTAACACAAAACAGACAACAGACCTAACGAAGTACTGTAAAATTAGTATCAGACGAGTCTTCCAAACCTTAAGCTTTGAACTCCATTTTCCAAGACATGGAAAAACTTTTACCTACAGGAATTTCAAGACCCGTAATCTGTACCATAAATGTCTTCTGCTTATTTGCTCCATATTCCACCTCATCAAGGTGCTTCTGTTCCAATGAACTAACTTGTATTTTTGACGCATCATCCATTACTACTTTGTTTCCATTAACCACAAGTGTAGCTGCCTGTGTACTTCCGTCTAATCCTAAAACAGTTATCGTCTCAACGATTAAACCCTGGTCTAAAGCATACTTGCCTTCCTGAACTTCAGACCAAACGTTTACGTTTCCTTCACACACAGTCGCATAGAAATCAACGTAAGTGGAGTTCCCATTTCCGAGATTCATCTCTGGAAGCTCGTCATCATCTAGGAAAAGGTTCCCTTTGGCTTCAGCATGAGGAACTCCAGCTGGGAAGGTCACTACGAGGGTAAAAGGAGTCTTTCTAGCTTCCTTAGAAATCGTTCCTCCTTGCTGCATTGGAAGTATTGTATTCTGATACAAATGCACATTAATCACATGTAAAGGTGCATCAAGAATAACGTATTTTCCCTCTTCAGACACAATCTTTTGTAACAGATCAAATAAACTGTACCAAGTACCTGGGGGAAAGAGGGCATTAACATTTGTTTTCCCTTGCTCAAGCACTGGAGACACCATGAGACTTCTTCCCAGTAAGAATTGGGTGCTCAACCCATAACAATCAGAGTAATTTGTGAATGTAAAGAAAAGTGGCCTGGCAATTGGGGCTCCAGTACTGTGAGCTTCGTAAGTCAATGTGTAGAGGTAAGGAAGCAATTTATACCTCATACCAAGAGCATTTCGGGCAGATTCCGCTACCGATTCCCACTGATAAAGCTCCTGTCTTGGGGAGTAGTAACTTGCATGATCCCTTGAGAAGGGGTAGAATGCACCTACTTCTATCCAACGGTTACAGAGTTCTTCAGTGGGGGCAGGATAGAAACCACATATATCTGAACCAACCATTGGCACCCCAAATATGCCAAAATTCAGCATGGTAGAAATAGAATACTTCAAATCTTCCCAAGTGCCCTTATTATCGCCCGTCCAATGAGCAACATATTTGCCAGATCCAACAAAAGTGGAGCGTGATAGTATAAATGGTCGCTTACCTTCGAGCCCTTGAAGAGCCTTGTGAGTTGCAATAGATTGAGAGAATCCGTAAAGACTGTGTGCATCATACTCCAAAGCACCATTGTAGTGATATGCACTAGCGGCAATTGTTTTGAATCCTATAGGCACTTGAGCTCCCGATGCATTGATCTTATAAGGTGGATCATCCCATCTTGTATTTGTTATGTTTTTGCAGTCCAAGCAACAGGCCCAAGAAGGTCCAGTTCCAGTTGGACATTTCTTCTGCTTTGGTATTTTGCAAAGTCCAGAACAAAAATTTGATGCTTCATTCATGTCAATCCATAGGCCATCCATAGGGACAAGATCATGAAAACGGCTGATTTCATCACCCCACCATTCAACCGTTTTTGGGTTGAGGAAGTCAGGAAAGTAGACAGCACCTGGCCAAACTTGACCCAAGTAGGGTTCACTATCATACTTGATGAAAACATCACTGGCTGTGGCTCTTTGGTACACACTATAGTTAGAATTAACAGATATTCCAGGATCAACAATGACGATGTACCTCATGCCCAGGCTGTGTATTTTATCCAGGAATGCCAAAAGCTTTGGACGAGGATAGTTGCTAGAGTTGAGAGTAAAATCCTTGTGCCCATCCATGTAATCATCATCATTCCAGATCACATCAAGGGGAATTTGAGCCTTCTGGTAGTTTGCAACAACATCTTCAACCATAGAGAGGTTGTGGTAGCCCCATCTGCTTTGGTGGAATCCTGTAGCATAGAATTGAAAGATCAAACACTAAGATTTTATTTTTTTCCTTCACTATTGACAGAAACAATTTAATAAGAACAACTGAAACATGCACTGTCATGCGAAGCTCTAGTAATCACGTGGAGAAACTAGGTTACAAGGGCATTTTTATAGCATAGAATAGATCTAATCTGTGAACTGATCTCAACTTTATAGTATGAACATTCAAAAAAAAAAACTTAAGCACCAATCTTAAGGAAAGTATACAGCTGCTGGCATTTAAAAGCTGAATATAACAAAGCTAAAGGTTCTGTCACCAGAACTTCCTAATACTTGTGGTTCTGCCGATAATATTAAACATTCTCCTAACTACTTACCCCTTACTCGTGCTTGTTGCTGTTAAACTCTTTTTATTAAATATTTTTTGATAGAAAGCAAACCTCCCTTACTCCTGCTTGTTGCTGTTGTTCCTTTTTTATTAAATATTTTTTGATAGAAAGCAAAGCCCCCTTACGGCCTGATTTCCGTTAAAAGAGCTAGCAACTGAATGTAATGAGCTAGTAAAGTTCGTTACTAGATGCTTGTAGTTTATTAATAAAGGAACTTTAGTAGATTTCATACCCCGAATCCAATACGAAACAATGCCTTTTTACTTAATTACTTTTCAAGTGTGGCAATCTGTACTTTAGAGACAAATACCTGCATACCCAATCGACTAAGCCATTAAAAAAAAATAGCTGTAAAATGCATGCCGCTTCTATCCCTGCAATCAAGGCCATCTCACCGTTACATAACATGTCTCTTATAGATACGCAGTTTTGGGCCTTCATTAACAAAGGGTATTGTGAATGCTGCCTGGTTTTAGCAACAAGTAGGACCCAACTAAGCAATTGTAAAGAGCAGTATGCTATAGACTGGTAATTAACTGTGAATTTCTTGCTCGTGGGGAAGGTGATATTTGAAATGTAACATTAATTCGAGTATCAAGGATTAGTTCCTTTTGGGGTCCACTAGTTTCTCTGGGTAATTTATCTTGCAAAGTTAAGCAGAAAACTTCCACACAGATATTGAACTTATACGTAAAGGTCATTTTAATCATTTATCAAAGAAAAAGATTTTGCAGATGTCGAAGTTCCCAGGAAAAGGTCAAAAGAGATGATACAAATTAAGTAGATGTTCATGGTCATGGAGTATTATTATGCATAGCATTTTAATTAAAATTCTGATTATGAAAAAATCATTAGGAGGAATAGAGCTTTAAACAAAGATGATTATTAAGTAAAACAAAATAAGCCCAATCAGAAACAAGAAACAAAACATCCCTATCCCACATCATAAATCAGAACGGAAAAGTGCCTGCACCGATTAAAAAATCACACATCAATCAAGATTTGCCCCCAAGACCAAATCACTTGGGTGGTCCTCATGGCTTATTATGATTAAAAGGAATATCTTACTTAAACTAATGGTATAATTACGCAAAAAATGGAGATTGAATGTAATAATAAGCTACCCTTTCTACAAATATATCACTTCTCTCCATGCTCTTTTCAATCACTCTCCTAAATGTCACATTAAGTTATACACAGTTGCCAGCATTATGTTAGTCATAAAGAAATACGAAAGATAATTTATCTGTAAACTAAAACAACTTTCAAATGGTAAAACGTATTTCTTTTTCAATTATGCAGTGTTCAGCTAAATACAAGTATAGAGAAACAGTTTACAGATAATCTTCCAGTAAAAAAACTATTTTTCGTGAGAACAAGGAAAACCTTTTCTTAAAGGGGAAAAAATAACGTAAATACTTCTGTAAACAGCGCTTTTACTTAAATTTATTCCACAGAAGCACGCGAGGCACAGAGCAACAAAGGGGATTAATCACTATCTTTTATATTTACGACTGCTTCAAAACTTGAAAGCAACCAGATTTTCGAAACTTCTTTTCTTCTTCTTTCTAGAATTTAATAAAAAGTTATTAATCCCTCCAATAATGCAATGCCAGCTACATTAGAAATTATATATATATATATAAAACTAAATAAAGAAAACACAGAAAATAAATAATGCAGAAGCGAAAGATATATTCACACCTAGAGACCAGTAAGGCACTGGGGCAGGTCTGCCAATAAAGGCCGTATATTGATCAACAACGGCGAGAGGTGTTGGCCCTGCAAAGAAGTAAAAGTCTAAAACACCCCCAATAATCTTGTATGTTAAAGAAGAACCCGTATAGATGACATCCATGCCATTACTGTTAAGCAAAAGAACCGCATGTGCACTGGGCTTCCCACCCACATTCCTAAGATCTATGTACACAGGATGAAAGCCGTAAAGATCAGTGTTGATATTAACGGGTGATGCATCAGTTGTGTACAGAGTGTATGGATCATTTGGATACAGTTTGATCCCATGAGGTTGTGTGTTCTCTCCTAGACCATATAGTGAGGCATATTTCGGTAATTTGGTGGAGATTTCAATGTACTGATCTTTAAAGACCATTTCACCATATGGGTCAGATTCATTAGACTTTGAGTTGAAAAGGATATCCCCATTTGATTTCCTCTTCACTGAAAAGCTAAATGGGTCTGAGGTGTAGCTGAAGACGAGTTCATTGCTCGAGTAGTCCGAGCCGTTCAATGAGTCACCACCGCTCTTTCTAGATTTTGAAATGGTAAGCAAATTGGTCGGTGGTTGGTCTCTCGGTATTAAATTGTACGGTACTTCCCATCTTTGTTTATCAGCATCAGTTATACGTACCCTCAAACGATCTTCAGTTTCATGCCTGCAAATCAGAAAGCAAATTTCAATTAAAGAAAAAAAATATTTTATCAGCTGCTGCTAAAAAGGCAAAAACTTCCAAGTGTTTACCAACTTACTTGACATAAAACTGCAAATTAGAAATATCAGAACCGTAGATTTGGTTCTTCTGCTTGACTTGAAGCAGACCAGCAACACCTCCATCTGAAGTTTCTTCGATGGAGACTAAACTGTAGCCCTTGCCAATCTTGGCGGAAGCGGCATAAGAGGACTGTAAACATAGCAACAAAACAAGAAGACCAGAATAAAAGGAAGAAGAAGGTAACATGGCTACGTTAATGGCTTACTTGTACGTAACCAGTACGCGATGCAAGAGGAACTTAGTGAGACTGTGATGTAAGAAGTTTGACATATATTGACATATATATAGAGGAAGTTAGAGAAGAGAGTGAAGGGTATCCGTAGATGTGAGGCACAGGAAATCATCTGATGCTTTTGCCCGCACATGATGATGATGTAGGTGGGTCCACCAGTTACTAAGAATTTATTCAGTTGTATAAATCAAAAGCCAATTTTGTGATATTATCAAAGGGATCAACCATACGATCACATGTGAAGATTTTGTAAACAAAGTTATTCATTAGGATTCATTAAATAATGAAACTTTCTTTTCTTATAATAAAAATATTAATAAATATATTGCATTTTATATGGTATTAAAGTTAGTTAATTATTCAAAATATTATAAACAATGAAGACCAATCCGATCTAACTTCGATTACAAAGTTAATGTTAGTACATTCTTAGATTAAGAATGATTACTCTTTCTCACTGTTCTTTTTTTTTTTTTACAAATAAAAATATATTTTAATCTAAACAAAGATTATATAATTCACTTTCACTTCTTCTTTCCCTTTTTCTCACATTTTCGTCTTGATATGTTTTTCCATAACATATATAACATTATTCTACTCTTAATTTATTAATATAGTATGATTTGCTCGTGTACATACGTAGTCTGTAGGATTTATTCAAGTTTGTTTATTAACTTCATATTAGATTGAAATATATGTCACAAATTACATTCATGCGAAACATGGTTTCAAAAAAGCCATTGATTTTGTTATAATCCCAAGTGATTTGTAAAAATTTGTCAAGTATATGGATAGTGGATATATGATGATAAGCATCATAAGTTGGAGGTGCATCATATATACTTTTATGGTAACAAGCACATAATGGTGAACATAAGATCAAGGGACATAGTGTCAATTATGTGGACCGTGGGCACAAAATAAAAGGGCTACTTATTGCTAAAAATGTGGAGTTTGATGATATTTTTAGGGAAAATGTCTCTAATACATGTATCTTTCATAAAAATTTTCTCAATCAAACACAATAGATAGAGAGAAGTACTCGTGGCAATAGTTCTTCTCAAGTTTTCATATTTTGCTCTTATACAAGAATGTAGAATATTGTTATATAAATGTTTTTTGTAAGTGTTCTTTGTGACACCAAATTATTGAGCTAGGATTTTGGTGGAACATGATTATGTAAATGTAAGGGTTATTATTATTTTTTTTTTTTGGTAAATGTGTCTTATAGTGTCAAGTTATTATACTAGGAACTTAGTGGAACATAGTTATGCAAATTATGGATATGTAAATGTGAATATTTTTTTTAATAAGTGTGTCTTGTGGTGCTAAGTCACTATGTCTTCTAACACCAAGCTATTGTACTAGCAACTTTGTGGAACATAGTTATGTAGATCTTGGTTATATAAATGTAATTTTTTTTTATGTATAAATGTGTCGATTATTATATTAGGAGTTTGGTCAAACATGGTTATGTGGAACAAGTTTTAACAATTGAGTACATTGTATATTTGAATGAGTAAATAAACTAGCTAACTAAATAATCTAATAATAATAAGATATTGAATCATTATTATTTGTGAATAATCTCTATAATATATAACAATCGAATATTACATAGTTATTAATAAGAGTCGCAACAAACATAATTTTGGAGATTAAGAACAAAATAACGGTAAAAGTTTTCACTTCTCATTTTAACTATGTAATTGAATAACCTGAAAATGTAAAATAAATTAATTATATTGGTCTAGCAAGCAAAAAGAAGCTTGCATATGATGCTATGGTAAAGTCTAATTTAAACACACTTAGGATCCAACATTAACAAGGACTATTCAAAATAGTTGATATTTTACTTCATCTAGGTGCAAATCAATTAATATAAGCTTGCTTGCTAGAATTTGGACCTTCTTTTTTTTTTTATTGACTCTTAACAATTACATAAGCTTTTATTAGTTAATATACGTGAATAGAAAGTTTGGCAATGTGAGGTTCCTATTTGTACTATTAATTATATTCAAAGCAAATTTGCCTTAATTAACACCTCTCTTCTAGACCCTAAAGGTTTGGTCTAGTAATAAAGGTAGAGTCATCTAAAGTAGTGGTTAGGGTTCAAGCTATATTTAAGTCAATAATCTTTAATTTATTTGGTTTGTGATTGTACTAAAATTAACATGCTAATATGAGTAAAGGTTCTTGAGTCACAAAAAAATTACTTCTTATAAATGATTTTTGTCTATAACATAATATAAAAGTGCTTGTACTAAACTTTGTCATGACATTGGATACAATGACAATATAATTAATTGCTATTACTTTCCCATGATATTGTGTACAATCCTCTATTATCCTCAAATCATGTGTCACACTCAACACATTCTACACAATACATAAAAAGAAATAAGTTAGGAAAATTAAACCCTAATTTTTTTATGAAAAATTTGATTGAATCGGGTGTTTAGGCAAGGTTTATTTCACATTTAAGCAAAGTAGTAAAACATGACTGATATAAACTCTAAATAAAGTAAATAGCTCTTTGTTGAATTCGTGTTTTGGCAAAAAATTGCATGCTTCATTTAGAGTTTATCCTGACGATATTTGGTGTCTATTAATTTCTACATAAATTATCAAACAAACACACCCATTTCAATAAAATAATCAAATATAGTCAAATGAGAAACCCTAAACAAAGTTTGTGAATTCCTACCAAATCCATATTTTAGCAGGAAATCATAAGCTTTATTTAGGACCTATTCTGACCATATTTGATATTCATTTCTGCACATATTACCCAACAAACAAATATGTTTTAAATAAATATTCACTCATGAGTTCAAATTCTATTACCAACATATCAACATCAAATTTTTATAGTTACGGGACCAATCACTCTTGATTAGATGCAAAAAAAAAAAAAAAAAAATCTGACTTAAATAAAGATTCTTCTTTACTAAATATATATACACATATACATATATACGCACACTCATCGAACTTATCCAAAATGAAAAGTATAATACAATTCCTTCAACGGAAATGCATTTTTAATAATTTTATTTTGAACACGCTGTTTTAATTTAAAATAATTTAATATTGAGTTTCAAGATTTGGACCTGACCGAAATATAATTAATTGATACATTTAATTATTGAAATTAATAAGCGATGATACTCTTGTAACGACCCTTATTGTCATCTTCTTTCTTCTTTATTTTATTTCCATCCTAATAGTCCTCACACATCATGCAATATGTATATTTCTTTTGTAACTATTCAGAAAAGTAACACTACATGTAAATAAGATTTTGGGTGCTATAGTTGGATGAGGAAAGTCAAACTAGTGTTGTTAGGCGTTAGCTATGTAAGGTATATTTGAAGATAATTTTATTATTGTAAACGAAGAATGTGCACCACTATTTTTTTGTTCCCTTGATGCATGACAATATTGAAAGCAATAATGAAATTTTAGTTGAGAGGTATTAGGAAACCGTTTGTGAGCGAAGACTTCACACGATACTATGCAATGGGTAATGTGAATGTGCATATTTTTGTCACAAATTATCAAATAATTGAGGTAGTTATGAGACACGATCAATGCAATAAAATAGAGCCAACACAGTGAATGTCACATATAGATAAATCATCAAGTAAATATGGGACATGATCAATTCTGATGTTAATTATTCATGAAATTTCTCACGTTAACTTACATATGTGTAGAATATATTATGATAAGGATAAGTTAATTAATCATCATATGTAATACAATAAAAAACTGAATAAATTATAAAACATAACATAAATATTCTTTGATGTGATTTTGTTTGATGGAAAACTACGTTTATAGTATTATTATTATTATTATTTTTTATATAATGAAATATTTCTAAATAACAAGTCAATTTTATGTAAGTGTTCTAAAAAGGATAGAGAAACTTTTATGAGGGCTACTTACCCAAAAATAAAAAAACTCTTTATGTGTGTTGTGTGCTAGATGAATATGACTCTTGACTTTTATCTTGTTTCTTCTGACTTGCATTTTTAGAATTTCTGTTGTAACTTGTCATTTTTTATAGTCTTGATCTTTTATATTTAGAAGGCATTGAAAAATCACATTTACATAACTAAATATGAGTATTTTTAATTTAAATATAATTATCAAATTTTATTTATATTTTAATTAAATTAAATTAAAATAATTATATTAATATTATTATACGATAACTTTCCTTCTTTAAGTATAAGAAAGAATTAAAAAAATAATTTCGTAAATGTTGAAAAGATGTAGGTTTCGTGGGGAGATCGTTTCAGCAGAAAACCATAATTTACTGGAAGTCACACATGCAGGCTCAAACAAAGAGAAACATTAATCATGTAAGCGGTTAGAATTTATGAAAGAGGAAGAAATTATTCTAATATTTTGTGTGTAAAAGGTGATAGAAAACGAGAAAGATTTCATCTGCCGTAACATATTTAAGTAGCCTTATAGAAATTCTTAGATATGTTAAACATTATACGTAATTTCAATACCAATAGACACGTTTGTAATTGTTTTAATTTTTGCTGTTGTACATATATAAGTAGAATTATATGACAACTGGAAAGCGAAAAACAAAATGTCGATATTAGGAAGGAAGGCGTTTGTAATTGTTTGCGTACGAAAAAGTCAAATAATTTTTGTGGCTTGCGGATAAAATCACATCACTTGATCACATAGGCCAAAGCACTTATTCCGGCCCATAGTTTGAGACAGAGACAAAGTGTCACTCTCAAAATTTCAAAAACTCAACTCTCACCTTTGACAAATTTTAATATTAAATATAATAATAAACAGTAACTATTCAGGGATAATTTTATCATTTTAAGATTAAAATTTTATAAAATAATAAAATAAATTTTATATAAATATAAATTTTTTTAAAAAAATCGCTGGTGCCGGTGGGGATGACCATCACTAACAAAGTCAGATGACCGTTTTCGACCACTTGATTCCAAGAGAAGCTAGATCTAACCTCTTCGTTCGGTGGTGGAGGTCAGATCTGACCACCTCCAATTTTAGAAGAGGAGACCAGATCTGATATCTCTTGGAACCAGATGGTCGGAGACGGCCATCTAGTTCAGTTATCAGCGACGGTGGTTATTTAAACTTTTTTTAAATTTTAAATTTTTTATATTTTAAAATTATTTTATAAATTTTTATTTTTTTAAAGTGTATTTTAGTCATTTCATTTAAAAATTTATAAAAAAATATTTAAATTTTGGTTAGAAGGTGGGATTTTGAGTTTTTAAAAATTAGTGTGTGGAAAGTTTTCCCCACCTCAAACTATGGGTGGGAACGAGTCCTTTGGCCTTTAACAAATGGTGAAATTAATTATTTTCTAAGCAATGAATTCTAATTTGTGTATAGCATATGACGCCACTGTCTTATCTAGGTTTTTGATTTTATATTTTAACCCCCAAAATTAATTCTCTGGAATGGAGTACACAATTAAATCAAGTGCTGACAGATTTCGTATGATAATTTTGAGCTGATTGCTATTGTAATTTTTTTTTTTTTTTTTTTTATAATGGAGAGATTTATTATGAGATGAGGTTGATTATCATGATGGTAATGGCTTAGAGCAAAGCTCATATTGGCAAAATCTTGTTGTCAAGAATTGCATAAGCCAGCAGTGACATTTCACACACCCCATGGCTGACATTTCGTAAAGAGACTAACTTGTTCAAAACCAGTTCGAAACCCATTGAAAACCAGTTCAAAACACAGCCCCATGAACCCTTAATGCACCAAATCTCACGTCACAAAACCTTTTGTATATCACTACTCATACACTAAAAAACCCCACAAAACAAAACCGTGTAAACATTTATAGAAATTTTATGAAATTTCGTTCCAGGGTTTGAAATTTCATGCATTTAACCTAAGCATTATCTATTAAAACATGATTTTCCGGAAAATAGAATCCGTGCACCTTGGTTCGAGTGTGGAGCAGAACCGACGAATTACCTCTGCTTTGTAGCCGACGGACTTTGCTTGGAGCTTTTGAACTGACAGATGGCGATGGTGCACTTTATTTGCATTCTCCCGTGAAACTTTTCTCTGTTTAGTGTTCTGAAGTTGTAGAAATGAAAAGGAGAAAAAGTGAGTCTACAATCTTAGTAAATAAAAATTAGAACCGAAATACATCCAAAGCTAATCAGTTTTGAATATACATTGAAAACATTAACCCATGCTATATAAACAATATATTAAAAATAAATCAATATGAAATAGGATTTAGCATCGGAAGATATTTTTATACTAAATTTTATTAAAAATTAATATAGCATCAGCTCAAAAGCCATGGGAGTTCCAATGCTAAATTTTATTGAAAATTGAAAGAGCATCAGTCTATGTAAACAGTTTATAAAAAATAAATCAAAATTAAACAGAAAATAGCATCGAACCATATTTTGACAGTAAATTTCATTAACAATTAATATAGCATCAGCTCACAAGCTGATGTTATATAAATTTTTCTATAAAAAGTTATTGAAAATTATATAAAGGAAAATAAGAGAGCATTGGCTTATATAAAAAGTTTATAAAAAATAAATCAAAATTAAATAAAAAAATAGTATAGGCCATTTTTTTATGCTAAATTTCATGAAAAAATATAATAGCATTAGCTCAAAAGCCGATGCTATATAAACATTGTATTAAAAAATTGAAAATTCTATAAAGAATAGCATATTACTAGCATCGGATAATTTTTTTGATTCTAACATGTATAGAACAAGTATCCAATTATTTTGCCGACTCTAAATAGTATCGGATTTTTTCGATACTATAATGAAAATTTTCTATTAGATCCTAATTCGATTCTGACTCTCTATCTACTTAAAATCTGAATCTGATTCAATACTAATTAGAATCATATGTCTTTTAATTCTAAGTTTCTGATGTTAAATACATATTTTTATATAACGTCAAAGTATCACTTTTTTTAAAATTAAATAGGCCAAATTTTGATTTTAATTGAAAGAAAAAATGAACTTTTGAAATTTTCTATCAAACAAATTGACCTTTTAGATGTTATCATTAAAATAACTAAACTTTAATTGTTTCCTATAAAAAGTGTCAAATTAATCATCTTACTTCCAAAATAATACAAAACAAGCAATTATAATTATGTTTGTTTAGTAACTGATGGAAAATAATGAAAATTTGGTCCTTTTTATGGCAAAATCTAATAGTTCAATTTTTTTAATAAGAAAATCTAAAAATTCAATCCTTTCAATTAAAAACAAAAAAAACAAAGTTTAGTCTCTTTAATTAAAACAATTTGATATTTGATATCTCCTAATATTGTTATTTCTTACACTTAATTATAGAATTACGGAATGGGTCACCTTTCTAGACTTGTTGATTGTGAAAAATTAGGAATTTTCAACACAATCCATTAACTCGACATAATATGACATGTAAAAAATCAAATTCAAATTAAACATTTTTTTAATATGAATTCTAATTTGTACTGTGTTTGGATCAATCTATTGATCAAACTCCATCTACTTATTGACTCAGCACAACATTGTGCAATCTCCCAACACAACAATGCAACTTGCAACTTGCAACTTCAAAGGAGAAAGCTAGAAAGGATAGCTTCCTCACACAATCAAATTAAAGACTTAATTGAAATAGGATGTGGCAACGATAAGAATCAAGCATGAAGGAAGCAGTTCTACCAACTTGACTTGGATCACCACTAATCACCCTTGCTCAAAAATTGGATAAAGATAGGATGAAATAAAAAACCAACAAATTCATGTTTCAAAGGAAAAATGTTTCAAACTTTTCATTAATCAACAAGTATAACCTTTACGCACGAGAGAGAAATCTTTATATACGCATTACAAAACATGCAAAATAATTAAAATATCTTTTAAGGAGTATACATAAAAAAGACTAAAAAAAGACATACAAAATACTTTGACTATAAAAAATATGCATGCTTGGGCAAGGAAGGCATGCTATGACGAGGACACATGCAAGAATCCAGGAAGTGGGTGTTGCCGCATAACGTTGCAGCATCTTGAGCATCGTCGTGAAGTGTTATAGCACAAACGACAAACTACTAATTCTCCTTGCTTCTTGAGTTCCTTTGATTCCCAATGATGTTTCGTTGCTTTCTTGATGATTCTTGTTTGGATTCATGGTTTATTGAGGAGCTTGAGATGCTATTAAGAGTGGTCAAAGCATTGCTTTAAGAAAGTAACTCCCTTTAGGTTGTGATTGAAGGTTCCTCCATAAGTGTCGATATACTTAATCCAAGTGTTGTATGACTTGAAGGAGTGAATTTTCACTCAACTGAAAATGCAAGGTTTTGTGGCTTGCATTTTCATTTTGCTTTTTACCATTATCATTTTTTATAAGGGTTTTATGATTTGGAAATTATATCATGATTAGGTTAACTTTTTGATATAATTTAAAAAGGTAAATGTTTTATATGTGTAGGTGTGGGTGTGTGTGTGTGTGTGTATATATATGTGTATGTATGTATGTATGTGTGTGTGTGTGTAGATATATGTATGTATGTATGTATGTGTGTGTGTGTGTGTGTGTGTGTGTGTGTGTATATGTGTGTGTATGTATGTATGTATGTATGTATGTATATCTTTTTTTTTCGCCCTCCCACATGCTACTTTGTTAAGCCAATCCCTCGTGGTCATCCTCATTTAGTGTTTTGTATTACCCTTCATGCACGACAGATAGAGTAGTGGCTCTAATGGAAGCCGGTCACCACCGAAAACCTATCGAGTTTTGCCCTGCTGACTTGGTAGACCACATGCCTTGCGAGGGTCCCAGGGGCAACAGCCGACCAACTCAGTAGGGAAATGAATTTGTATAGAGAAAGGGGGGCACTGTCCCTTTCTCCACGAAGCCCAATTTTGTTTCTCCTCCTGTCCTGATGGGTATACAATTCCTGTTCCCTGGCCTGAGAGCTTAGACAAGGGTCGAGATTTATACTTCTGCTTTTAATTAATTATTTATCATGATTCTAAAGTTTTTTCAAATTGGTGATTCTCCTGATTTTAATGCAGGATAAGAGCATCATTACTTGTCTAATTATACCCATTAGTGTTTTCACACTATATTGATCCATTTAATAAACGAGTTAATTTATCTTGTGTCAATATGAAAATGTTGAATATTTTTTACACAATTTTAGTTTGGATTAGATTTAAGTATATTCTAATCTGAAACTAAAAAAAAAACCACATGAATAATCCGAAAATATGAATTGTTAGTTCGGGATAGATTTAAATCAAATCGAGTCTAATCATCATTTAGTTTAAATTCGATTTAAATAAAAAATAGTTTACTTCGAATTCAATTTGAATTCATCAAGCCAAAATTAAAAGTAATTCAAGATAAGTTCGATTTTAGTTTGAATTTATAATTTAAATTCATGGCACGAATTTGTAATTCAAATTCATAACTCATTAATAAAATAATATCATTTTTTCTAATAATGGATAAAATAACATCGTTTTAATAATTATGTAATATAATTTGAATCGAGTCATGAGTTAATTTAAATTAAATCGAATCATCTACTCGACTCACAAGCCAAACTGAATCCAATATTCTCTAATTTGAATTCAATTCAATTTTTAAAAATAAACTCAATCTTTTTATTCATCTTAACTCAAATTTAAACTAAATAAATTTAAATTAAACTAATTTTCAAATTTAAAATGTCTTAATTAGGATCTAACCCTACGACTATCATTCGGCCATCAAAAGGTTATTTAAGCTGTGCCTTTATCGAATAAATAATAATAAGGTCAGGATTTTCTTAAAATCAACATAGCTTACGTGAAGCTCCTAGGGAGTTGCTTAGATGGTAAATTGGCAAGAGTACCAGCCACCAAGGAACCATTCCTAGATAAATTTTGTGGATTAAGAAGTTTGTGGTCCACTTATACAACATATTTGGAGAGAAAATTTAATATATCAAAGTTACAAATAATGCAATTTTATAAGCTTTTAATTACATCACATATAAATTTTTTAAATATTTTTAAGATATTGATAGCTATCTTAATCCGCATGTTTTTGTGTTTTTTAATTATATTATGTCATGTATTAATATGTAAAGTGGTATACTAATAATTAGTATATAATATTGAGTTTTATATAAGAAGATGATTCGATCATTATTTAGGATGATAAGTGTAAGAGATAGTGACAAGTATACATCTTTGTATAAGTACATAATAAAATTATGATATTTTTAACATAATTCAATATATTATTTGAGAGTACATCTACGATTATATTATTAAATATTTATGAAATGTAATTGAGTATTGATTAGGTTACTTATTTGTAAAATGCATTGTTTTTCTAATACAATGATGAATCTAAAAATTTATTCTTATTCTATTTTTATGAAAATAAGATAATTGCAGCAATTATATTGTCCCAATTCAATATGAAGCAATAGGTTACCCTATGCAAACAAGGGATGACATAAGAATATGACTTACAGATGTTAGGGAGTTAAGCTTCCAAGTTGTCTCATCGTCATAAGTTGATGTGCAGATAGATGACATGTCTGGCCGCTAATGAGAAAGCTTGTTGCTTCTTGATGACTACTCACCTCTTGAGTACTGTTTTTCGTGATTTTGGTCAGGGAAAAGTATACCATATAACAATGTCTTTTATTTTTTGGAATATGAGCAAAATTTCAGGAACTCTTTACCTTTTTGCACAATGCATGAGACTCAAAATGTGCTTGCAATACATTATGGTTATAACTTCAGAACTTTACATTTAATGTGTCATGTGCCTGATATAGTGTTTCAAATCATCATAAGTTCTTGTTAAAGAAGTCTGATCTTTATTGTTGGATTGATAACATGTAAAACCTTATATGCTAACTACTCTTAGAAGAGGGTGAATACTAGTTTTAAAAAATAACGAGAAATTAAAATGTATATACGTAATCAAACTTAATCAATTAATGTTAGTAACAATTAAAAATATAAATGCAATAAATTAAAAGATTAAGGGAAAGAGAATGGTCAAGTATAGTGATTCGAAATTTTTATGTCAGCCTCTTCGAGGTAGTCCCTTGAAGTTTTTGTAGCACCGCTTCTTAACATTTACCGCCCAAAAAGAATACACATCACAAGCATGGATGCTAAACTTTATGAAGCCGAATAGAACAACTTCATCACAACTTCTTATTAAAAAGTCAAACACAATTCATAACTATACGTGCAAAAGATATTTCAAACAAAAGTATGATATAATCCATGGTGTGATGTGTGGTGAAAACACATAATAAACACTCATGATAAACAGGTTGAGAAATTGCCACCCCACAACCAAGAATAGAAAAAGATCAAATATAGGAAAAACTTGTAAATTGTCCTACTAGAACAAAAACAAATGTGGACGAACAAAAATTTGTTCCAACCATTATAACGGATGATTACCCTTCTAATTCCTCCATTGATCATTCACTAGCTCATTTTTATTCTGCTCCATGAGACACAGCAATTGCTCCATCTAAGCTTGCTCCAAGTGTTCTTAACAAGACTTTTTTGACAAAAGATGTATGACAATTTCAAAGAGAGGGAGTAACACGAAGGCAATAAGGAGAAGAAGGAATGAGCTGATAGGAGAAGAACGATGGCATAGATAGAAGAAAATTCTGAAGCAGAAATTTAGGGGAAGCTTGCAAAAGTGAAGATGAACTTTTGAACTTTTTATAAAGTTGATTTGATGTATGACTTTTATTTTGTTTTGTTCATTGCTTTATTGAAGCACCTTTATTGTGTCCTCGCAGACAAGGTACTTGTTGATACTTTGCATGGTTTGTTCTGAACTAATACTTTGCAAGATTAGGTACTAATATTGGATGATATTTTTCATGATTTGTTTTGAACATTTTGTGATCGCAATTTTAATATATTATCTTTTCAACACTAGCAAAAATTAATTATGTATTACATTTAATATATATTGTATTTCTTCTAATTCTAGTTCAAATATACAAGTTGGATCATAATATAGTTTTACAAGTGTTAGCAATCAAGGGTAACTGACTCACTATATAAACCGTCTTAGGACTTTATTTTTCTTTAACTTGAATAGTTTTTTTTTTTTTTTTTGTACATTATCATGTCGGACTCTAAAATTTTCTCTTTTAAGTTGTTTTGACAAGTAATGTTTTCTACGTAGAATAACAATAACAAAAGATGAAGATATAAGGTTGAAAAAATTTCAATCTCATTTTACTGAAAGGTTATTGTTGTTTAAGGAGAGTTTGAACAATTTCATCTAAGTTGAAAGTTTAGAGAAAGACTAAAACTTTATTTTGTAGTTATTATATGAATTTTGCAGCCAGCTACGCAATAAAAAACTAACAAAGATAAGTAAACGGCATTTATTCAAAAATGTGTGGCTATATTTTGCAGATCTAAGTGTCATCTTTGATTGTTTATTTCTTGCAACTTCTAGTCGGCAGCCATAAATTCTCCATTCTTCACCCTCACCGAAAACCTACCTCTCTGACCGTCTACTTCCAGTCCCCACACTCCACATGCTGCCCCGCAACGCTTCACACCATTCATACGCATAGATAGAGTCAATCACCTGCCAATTAACATCTGACACCTTGGCCGAAAGAACCTTCTATTTTAGCTATATGTGTACGTTTTGCATGATGATGGACATTCACAGAATCCTGATATTTGAACTACCACGAATATCAACTTCTGCCTCTCTCTCTCCTGATATTTGAACTACCACGAATATCAACTTCTGCCTCTCTCTCTCTCTCTCTCTCTGCGGTCAGATAGAATACCCCAGGGATTGCACACAGCTATCGAAGATGTCGAAAGCTAGAAGAGCGGAGTCAGAGAAGAGGAAACCTGACCAAAACGATGACGTTGAATCGGTGTCACAGAAGAAGGCAAGAGAAGTTAAAGGAGAAGGGATAGCTGTGACGGAGGAGGAGGTGGACGAGTTCTTTGCGATCCTCAGAAGAATACACGTGGCCGTTAAGTACTTCCAGAAGAGTAAGGGCGTCGGTGAAGGACGTAACTTAACCGAGTGGGGAATCACTAACGCTGAAAATAACGGTGTTACAGCGGAGATGACAAGGGCGACCAACAACGCACAGAAAAATATGGGCTTGGATTTGAATTCTGATCCTGCCCCGGATCCATAGACGTTTTAAATGGGCTTTTGGGCTTTGTCTCTGTTTAAGTGCTGTAGCGGATAATTATTCTACTTTTTTAATTAATAAGAGTTTATTTTGGGAAATTATTCTTTAACTAATCTTTAAAATTAAAAAAATATCCAATTAAATTTTGTCTTTAGAAATCCATCCAAAAATTAAATGTATCAAGTCATGCGTGACACGTGCATCATGCATAACAAGCAAATCGATGATTTATCAAAAAATCACATATAAACTCCAAATGTATAAAACAAAAATAGACATGATAAATTTATAAGATATTAATAAACATTTTTGGTGTGTTCACATTTCCCCCTCACTTTTTAAAACTAGCAAACACCTTATGTATGCGTATCATGTGTGTTGCATCTACTCCCTTTAATTTTAAAAATTGATAAAAATACTCTTGTCTCCAACTTTCATCAGTATGCATACTTTACACAAAAGTATACTAAGCTTATAAAAATCAATATACTAAGTTGTAAAGATTTAAAGATGCGTAATTGACAAAAACAATTAATGAATGGGCAATACGTATATTTGGAGTCAAAATGTGTGTTATGCATTATAATAATACGTGAGTTATTTGAAATTTTTTTTATGTTTGTTTGTTATGCGTATTATGTATAGGGCACGTGTCTTGTAATGTGCAAAAATTTGAATAAATTCATTGAAGGGAAATGTTTTTAGATATTTTAGTTTTTTAATTTTAAAAAAGGACTAAATTAACTCATTTTTCTTTTATTTTTTGTGAGAATTATTGGGAGCGTGGGATTCGGCGAGTATTTAAAACCCAAGTGGCTGCTATACTTTTAAATCGTCAAGCTAACATCATGTATGTGACGTAATGCCTCCACATCACAATAGACCAATCACCACCGTCCACTTTTCTATTGAATTGAAATAAATAAACAAACACCGGCTCTCGTATAAGACGCGCGGTCCATGCGGACTCCTACCAAAACAAACCCCCACCCACATTCTGAAGAACAAATGGACGCGGGGAAGAGGAAATCGTCCGATGACGAAGAAAGGGACCGAAAGTCGAAGAGAGTCAACCGAAACGAAGTAAACAGAGGCCTGACGGTGAAGGATGATGAGGTAGACGAGTTTTTTGCGATATTGAAGAGGATACAAGTAGCCGTTAAGTATTTCGAGAAGAGTAACGGTCGGAGACGTGAGTTGATGGAGAAAGGATGGCGACCAAGCTTCGAAGCCGAGGATTTCCACGGAGATAACGGTGTTAATAACACCGAGAATCATGAAAGCAAAGCACAGGAAGCCGCAGAAGAAATTTCTGGTCTCGATCTGAACTGGGATCCCGATCAACAACCCTAAGTATTTTCAATGACAATATAAGGTTTTTCTAGTTTTCGGTATGTAAAGCATCTCATTCGACTTCTATGTAGACGGAATAAGTTGGGTCTTTCTCTTTTCTTAAGTGTTACATGAAAAAAATTTCTCATTACAATGGAAAAGGTCTTTGTTTATTGTTATTGACTGTGCTAGGGTCGTAAATTATAGAAGAGAAAGGCCAAGCCCATTGTCCCACCCATAGTTTGAGGTGGCAACAGTGAAACCCCAAAGGTTTCAAAAACCCATCTCCCATCTTGGAAAGAATTTTTTGTAATTTTTATATTAAAATGACTAAAATACCCTTTTAAAAATTAAAAATTTATAATAACATTATAAAATAATTTTTAAATATAAAAATTTTAAAAAATTTAAAATTAAAAAAAGCCAACCAGCCACCGTTGTCGGTGCCGACAATGGTGGTCGTTGTTAACAAAACCAGGTGGTCATTTCAAGCCACCTGGTTCCAGGAGAGGCCAGATTTGGCCTCTCTGTTCGATTGAGGCGACCAAAGTTTTGGAGGAGGTGAAAGAAAGGTCGGAAATGGTCAGTGAGACCAAGGCTGACCCTTTTCGATTGATTTTTTTTATGGAGGTGATCGAATATGGCCACCTCCGCCTAAACTGGAGGCGGCCAAATCTAACCTTCCCTGAAACCAGGTGGTCGGAAACAACCATCTGATTTTGTTAGTGATGGCCACCGTCGTTGGCACTGACAGCGGTAACTGATTGTTTTTTTTTTATTTTAAATTTTTTTAGGTATTTTAAAAAAAATAAAATTTTATATTTATAGAAAATTTATTTTATTATTTTATAAAATTTTAATCTGAAAATAACAAAATTATCCTTGAATTAAAATTTGTCAAAGGGTGTGAGATAAGTTGTTGAAACCTTGGGGGTGGCATATGTCCCCCTCAAACTATGGGTGAGAATAAGTCCTTTGGCCAAAGAGAAATGGTGGGTCAATGGGTTAGGTGTGTTCCGTTGAGTCATGGAAGTATGGTGTAAGCATCAAGCTTTAAAATGACTAGTCAAGTAAGATTATAAGTTCCCGTGCATGGATTTAAAACTGTTGACTCTAAATAACAAGATATGAACATTTTGCTCCTGAGAATTGCAGTTTTGTTCAAAAATATTAATAACCTTTCATAAGACATACCCTTCCTTTTTTAGAGTTATAAATATTTTTTTTAACTTTGCATTTTAAGTTAACCCTAAGATGGGACGTCTTGTGGCTTAATGCTATAAATATTAGGCCAAAGGACTTATCTCATCCATGATTTGAGATGGGAACAGAATCTCATCCTCTAAGTTTTAAAAATCTAAAATTTCATATTTGAACTAAATTTAATATTAAATTTAATAGTATACAGTAACAATTTAGGGATATTTTTATCATTTTAAGATTAAAATTTTATAAAATAAATTTTATATAAATATAAAATATCAAACAAAATTTTAAAAATTTAAAAATATATTTAAAAGATTTAAAAATTTTAAAAAATTAAAACATCCACCACCGCCAGTGCTAGTAGTGGTGGCCGCTGATAATAGAACCAGATTATCATTTATGACCACCTGATTCTAACCTCTCTGTTCCGTGAAAGCAATCAGATCTAGTCACATCTGTCAGAAATAATAGTAAAAAATAATCAGAAATAACTAGTCTTGGTCCCAGCAGCTATTTTTAACCATTGTTTATGGCCGAGACGACCCAATAAGGAGGTCAGATCTAGCCTTCTCTGAAGTCAAATGACCGGAAACAGCCACCTGATTTCATTATTGGTAGTGGTGGCTATTTTAATTTTTTAAAATTTTTAAATATATTTTTAAATTTTTTGAAAATTTTTATATTTAAAAATTATTTTTTAATTTTATTATAAATTTTTATTTTTAAAAAGGTATTTTAGTTATTTTATTTAAAAAATTAAAAAAATAATTAAAATTTAGTTCAAAAATCAGATTTTAAAATTTTGAAACTTGAAGGTTGGCATTGGCCCCACTCAAATTATGGGTGGGCCGTTGGCCTAAATATTACGAGTGAATATCACATGAACAAACGGAGGCAGACTGATACAACCAATCACAATATAACACGTAGTTTATTCAATATTTAATACATACTCAACTTTGAAGATGCACAAAGCCCATAACTTCAAATATTGGGAGAGTAGAATAAAATGGTCGAATGAGCCTAAGAGCCCAATAAAAAATTGGCACTCCAATCTCAAACCCTAAAGAATCAGTGCTCAAGAAGATTCTTACACATAGAACTACACAAGTTTTATTAAAATAAAATATATCTTTATACGACATTAAAGTATGTCATTTTAAAATTATTTATAAATAAGATTTTTTTTCTTAGTGTATATCTAAAAAATAATTATTAATATTTATATTTTTAACAAAATAGAAAAATAAAATCAAACTATATATTATAAATCGAAGAATAATGTCAAAACCCACATAAAAGATAATTAAGCAATCAATAACAACAATAATATATTAAACTAACACCAAATTTATCAAGATTTGGATACTTAGATGAACTCAATAATAAAATTTGTTCATTTTGTTGTTAACTAAAATTCTTTTGACATTATCTCAGTATTTAGGAACCAAATTGTGTATGAATCCAAACCAGGGAGAAATGCATTTATGTGTTACAATCTAAAGTCCAAAACCGCAACCTTCATTCAAATTGAATAATACGATTCAATTCAATTGAAAAAAGAAATTAGAAGATTGCCGGATAAATCCCCAACCAAAGGCCGATGCCAACAGATTCCAAAGCATTGTGTCTTGTTCTCAGCTTCTGCTAAATTCAGCCAAATCCAAAATGAAGGATAAACGTCAACACACCCACAGATTTGAAGGTAAAGGAGGATTGTATTGGAAAAGTTATGTTGTGTGAAATTCGTCATAAGATGCTTAAACTTTCCTTTGGAATGCAGCCAGCGGATGGAGTGTGCTCTTCATCATCATATTTAAAGGGATCTGTTTGTTTTTTTTTTATTTTTTAAACTTATAAATTAGATTTATAAGTCAAAATTTTATTTTAATACTTGCAAATTATTTTGATTAAATATATTACCACGTTACTCCAATTTAATTTTAAACTTATATCATATAATATTGTCAAACATATTTTAATAGATCAGATATTAATGTTTATTTTCATGATTTTATATATATTTAACAGTTATAATTTATATATAAATTAATTTGTGTTTTACATTAATTTAAATAGACTATCATATTCTGATTTGAATACAAAATATAGAAAATAATTATTTATCTATTTTTAATTGAAATTTCAAAAAATACTAATAATCTGTTCTATACATATTCTAAGATTTTATATATAATTATTTTATATATTAATTATTCAATACGATATATTGATCAAACATTAATTTTTTTTTTAAATAAATTTTAACAGTTTCAGAGATATAGATAAGTGAATTAAAAACAGTACTTAGGTGCACCCAAAATATTTTCTTGCTTTTTAAAAATAATAAAAAGAATAGTATAACAAAATTCTCTACCTATGTGGGTGCATTTACATTTACACCCCTCGTCCAAGCCTAGCTTCTAGGGTCAGAACCTTGGAGTCCATTCTTCACCCAACGCTCCACATGAGTCAAAGCCATTGTGATTTTCACATTTCCCAGTTTCTTCCAAACGTTTATCTTTACACATATCATAATATTCCATAGAAGTTTGAACGGGCAATATGTGAAATTTGAAGCATCCATTATAGTCCACAACGACTATTCCCACCCAATCTTTGGTCAAGCATAATCTTGTATCTTTTAAATTTGAACACTTTTACTTTTTAACCCGTTACATGATTTCGTCAATAAATTTTGTTACATGTATTATATAAAGTCGATAAAAAATTTAATATTATCTTTTCATAGTCAATGAAAAATCTGACGTAAAAGAGAGATAAGTAGGAAGGATTGTTTTGTTTATGTTGAAGGTCGCAAGTAAAAAGGAAATGAATGAATGTAAGGGAGACTCACGACAAATCACAGTTCAAGTCTTTGCTGGTCGTGGGAGGCTTGTTTGAAAGGTTACAGAACATTGAGAACAAGTCAGTGGTAGAGCCTGAATGGGAGACAGAAGCTGAAAACTCAGAAGGAGATACAAAGAATGTGGGAAACGAATTTTGATGCATCATGCAACTTAGCCAATGAGCGGGCACAGGACCAAAATCTTTTTCTTTGGGATCAATCAGTTTGGAGCAACAGTTGATTTTCATTTTCCTAGTTCATGAACCTTGAATGGAAAGCCTAGGCTTAGCGGGAGAAAAGTAAAGAAAGCAACATGGTTGATCCGTAATGCACTGATGTAACACTCTTATAAACAAAGTTTACATCTCTATTTGTCGCCGGCAAATAAATTTGATTGTTATTATTTTTTTCTACAATTACACAAAGGTGTTTTGTGATATCTGTTTTAAAAAATGCATCATCATAGAAATTCATTAGACGATAAAATTTTTATAATGTTTTTATTGGGCACTCTTATACAATAAAGAAAAACTAAAAACTGGTATAGGATTCATCACTCTAATCTTAATTTTACATAATATTTCTATACATTTTGAACAAAATCTAACTCTAAACTATATAAACAAGGTTAGAAATCATGTTGATAGCTCATATTAATAATAACAATTGAGATAGGATTAAAAGATATATGTTAGGAGCGAAAAATAGAAGGCAAAAATGTTAGAAATGAGCACTTCTATCACTCTTATTGTTGCTTCTGCTCCAAGAAATCAGTTTAAAATTCTGGATTCAATCCTTCAAACAAATAACAAACAATGTAATGAATTGTTTATCTACTTTAATTAAAATGAAAATTTTCTTTGAATTTAACTAAATTTTAAAATGAAATTATAGACAAAGAAGGGTTTGACTGATTTGGGTTTTTAAGTTAACAAATATGGGTAAAATGAATACTAATTGGGATATTGATTATATTCGTAAAACCTATAAAGTGTTAACTACTATTGTTTAGACCCAATAAAATTAGATTATTTTAAATAATGTTTTATTATATAATTTCTAATTATATTATAATTTAGTTATTTTTAGGTGTTTGATAGATTATTTTTTTATCCTTCTAAATTTAACTTTAACTCACAAAATTGGTTAATAGACGAGAAAATAAAATTTTCAAACTTTAAAGGTAATAAGGAACCTTTTCCCCTAATTTTGGGTGTAAAAGAGCATTCGGCCTTTCAATTCCAAGGCATATTAATCAAATTGTCTAGAAATTATAAAATTCCAATATTCAGTCATTATCTTGCAGACAAGTAGGAAGGCTTATGAGAGTCAAGCAATGAACAATTAGTAGAAGAATAATTTAAGGAAATTGGTAGAAATTGCTTTCAAGGGGACACATCACATAATGGTCCACCATCACCTCCCCCCACAAGCCCTTTTGGACCAAATATTTTCCAAAGTTGGGAAATCAAATATTAATATTCCTATAGACTACTGCCTTGAAAGCTAAGCAAACCATACCATGTACAACATGTGAATTTGTCATATTCATACATATATTATGGTACATTCCATCATTTTATGGACGTGTGGGGTTTTCTATCACAAAAAAGAAAATTTCCTTCAACAAACATGCATCTGCCTCATTTATAATTTCTGATTAACACTGTATTTCTATTTTAATTATTTAAATTAACATTAAAATAATTCAATAAACGTGGGGTATGGCAAATTATAATTAATTTTTAAAATTATAAAGTGGAATTAGGAATTTCATTATGATAAACGTGTTTAGGAGGCAACCACGCACGGTCCAAGTGGTCCTTGCTCTTGCAGTTAATGGATCAAAGTTTCTGCCAAGTTTTTCTTGACAAGCAACAGCTGAAAAGACTTCACTGAATAAAGCAATTTAGCCGAAAATCAAATCATTTTAAAAATAAAAATCGCCTGGAGGTCTTAGCACAGGATAAAGTTGGACGTAACATAACATAACATGTTCATACATACATACATACAAAACAAGAATTAAATGTGATAATCATGTGTACCTGGGATGATTAATATTTTGTAATTTTCATTACAGCTGCCAACGAGAAACGTATACCTTTTTATAAAATTAATGCATAAAATAAATAAATAAAGATCATTTCTGTAGCAAGAATGCCGCATCGCATGCACCAAACCCCATCATCATCATCATCATCATCATCATCATCATCATCATCGTCATCCTTCTGTTTGATCAGGCAGCCAAATCTTTTGTCTATTCTGAGACAGATTCTACTTGATCGCCATTGCCGGCGTTCGCTTTGTTTTTTAATCTCTTCATCATCTGTCAGGATGATCTCCTGCTCTGAATAATTACTTTTTTTTTTTCTTGGTCAAATTCCATTTTTTTAATTTTAAAAAATGTGTCAAAAACTTCACATTAAAAAAAAAAAAAAAGAAAAACCCCAAAATGGACGTGTTCAATGGGTTTGATTGATTGATTGATTGATTGATCAGATCGAGAAGACTGGGTATTCTGACTTTGAGTTATGTGGTCAGGAATCCAATCCTGTCCGTTCAAACTGCAAACGTACACTTACCAACGGCGATTAATCTAATCCAACCTAAATCAATTGATTAGCAGTTTTAATCCAGTTTTGTCCGCGTGGCACGGTGATAATCTATGTACTGTATGGTGTGAATGCTTTTAACATCCCACTGACACGTGGACCCATTTTGAAAAACGTATCAATCTTTCTAGATACCTTATTAAATATATTGCTAATGTATTGAAGACAAGAGCCGTGAAAAGAGGACACGTGGAAAACTTGTAAGGAATGGTAACTCAGTTTGACAGATTTTATTTTCTAGGAACGGCTAGGAGCTGATTCGGCGCCCAACTTGACCGTGAACCTGTCAGCCACGCCACATAAGACTTGGAATTGATGGGCAATCAATTGGATGTCTGCGTTTGTCATTGCCTCTGGAACGCGTCGGCGCGCCAATTAAAAGCCGGATAAATTTGGTGTAAGTGGCTTTGATGAGTGAAAATAATCCGATAAGAATTAAGATACTGTATTTTAAGGATTTATATGTACACGTGGAAAGTGATTTTTTAAACCCCTTTTTTTTTTGTTTTTAGATATTACCATTTATTTTATGAATTTGTGTTATAAGTTGATTAAAATTGCTTAACATAAATTTTAATTAAAAATATAAAACAATTCTGAACTTTTAACGAAAATTTTATGTTAATTGGAAAGAAACATATCTTTAAGGCTAAAGGCCCGCCCATAGTTTTATGGTTTTCTAAAGTTTTCACCTTTCAAATTTATAAAACTTTATGTCTCAACTTTTGACCAAAATTCAATCAATTTTTTTAATTTTTATAATAAAATAACTAAAATACTATTTTAAAAAATAAAAATTTATAATAAAATTATAAAATAATATTTAAACATAAAATTTTTTAAAATATAATTAAAATATTTTAAAATATATTAAAATTTTTAAATATTTAAAGCAACTAACGCCGTCTATACCGATAGTGATAGTCACTGATAATAGAATAAAGTGACTGTTTTTGGCTACCTGGTTCTAGGTTTGACCTCCCTGTTTTAGTTGTTTTTAGTTTTGGAGGAGATAGTCAAATCTAGCCACTTTCGCTATAAATAATGGCAAAAAACGGTCGATAAGACCAAGGTAAACTCTTTCTGACGACTTTTTCTAGCAAAAATTGTTAAATCTGGCTGCCTGTAAGACCTCATCTGCTATATATTACTGAAGACCATAATATATATATATATATATATATATCCTCTATATATAGCAATAGATCTTACGCTGACTGTTTACTGAAAATATGCGGAAGCTGATTTATAAATGTGATGGGAAACTAAAACCCACTATACAGTACCCTGAAATAAAATTCATGTTTATTATATAATAATAATATCTAAAAACACAGAAAATATTGTACAATCCAAATGCATGAGCAATACAAAGCATGCGAGCCACAAACATGTTATCTACTGAAAACTAAACATATATACATACATATATAACTGAAAACTCGGGTGAAGACCTACTCAAGCCATATCCCACACACCAGTCATCTCGTGCTCCAAGCTCAGCTCCCCAAAACACCAACCTACAAGAAAGGAAACTAAAGGAAATGAGTAATAAATCACGCAGTAAGCATCTTCTACCTCTACCCTAGGGTAGGCTCTAAACTAAGCTGCTACTGACTAACTGCTATATAGGTGAACTTAACTAAGTTCCTGATAGCCTAATAGCTTCTTCTAATCCTCTTTTAGCATTTAATAATCTTGAGTTCTCTTAGGATTAGCTGAATTCTTTTATTTCTTTACTTCTGACTTATGTCGTGCAGCTTAATCTTTCTTTTATTTCTTATCTTATATGTTTCTGGTCATACTGTCTGTATGTTTATCCATGTCATGTACTATGTATCATGGTATGCTAAAATCATATTATTTGCCCTTAGGCATGTTTACTGAAAACATCTTTCTGAAAACTGTTGTTAGGATCTGAAGATCCAAAACACTGAAAAACTGAGTAAAACTATTTCTAAAATCTCTATATCCGAAGATACCTACTATGCTGATCAGACTGATGAAAACAAGGATTCAGCATCCTAGTCATGTGGGTTGAACCATACCAGTGAAGTGCCAGTAAGCTGAAATATCCTACCATACCAGTCATCGGACCAGTAAACTGAAATCTAACTAATCTGATTGAAGCCAGAAAACTGAAATTTCATAGATACCCCTCAAATTCACCTTTACTATCTAACCCGGACATCGGGTCTGAATACTGAAAAATGATGTAAATGGATCACTTGATCCCTTTTCTGAAAATACTGTTTAACATGTTATTCATGCATGTTATCTTTTCAATTCTCTTTTCTTTCTGATTACAGTCTTTCTTACTGTTGTACTATTTTTGTAACTTATTAAGCTTATTAATAAATTATGTGTTATATTATGTTTCTGCCAACTTTGTCTCTGTTTTCCTGTTTCTATTCTTTTTCTGTTTCTGTCTTTATTTCTGTTTTCTAATCGTAACCTATTACTAGATTACGCTACTCAAGTCTGTTGATGAGTTCTTGTACTGTTGTGAGATTAAAGTGTGATTCTAGAAATTATCTTATTCTTTTTCTTTTTTTTCTCTTTTCTTGTTATTGAAATTTTGCTTGTTTTTCTCATTTTTACAAGGCGCACAGGCGTGCACTATCGAAAACACAGGAGTGCATGCAAGTGCACGGGTCGTGTATAGGTCGTACAGCCCAATCGTGCAAGGTTCTGAAATTTTTGGTTAAAATCTCAAATTAGGCTAAGGCACGATCATGACCCTCAGGCGCACGGGTGTGACCCTCTCTAAAAGCTGATCGTGCATGCCTAGCATACACGATCGTGACCTTACCAAAACCAGAATGCACGGGCGTGCGTGAATGAACGCACGAGCGTGCATTCAGCCCTATTTCGATACCCACGACTGAAACCAGCAAGATCACACCAAAACTCAACCCAAACTCATCAAACATCAAATTAAACATACAAACATACAACATACACTGCTATTAAATTGAATGCATGCATCAATCAATAAAATAACCCAACCAAAGAAACACAAACCTAAGGAAACAGGAAAAAGGGTAAGGGGATACTTACATGGAGCTACTAAGATATTCTATCTTCTATCTCTTTATCCTAAGTTGGATTTTGGCTGGATTGGCTGCTAAAGTTGGTTAAACTCCCTCTCAAAAGACTAGGGTTAACTGAAGAGAAAGGGAAGGGAAAAGTTGGCTAAAACTGGCGAAGAGAAAAAATTGGTTTATATACCAGCAGACATGCACGGGCGTGCATAACAAGATGCACGGGCGTGCATGGTTAAGAAGAGACGCACGGACGTGTGTCCAAAGACGCATTGTTGTGCTCTTTCCACAAGTTGCATATAAAGCCAACAAAATGCCACACTACTCTCCTATCTCACTGAAACCGATTTCTAACCCTGGATCAAGGCCTAGAAAAACCATTCTAACCTTGGGTTATTACACTGCCTCTACTGGGCTCCTCGTTTAAAAGGTGGTTAGAAATAGCTACTTAATTCTATTATCGGTGGCCACTATCGCCGACGTCAGAGGCAGTAATTGCTTTAATTTTTCAAAATTTTATATTTATATAAAATTTATTTTATTATTTTATAAAATTTTAATCTTAAAATAAATATCCTTTAATAGTAATCGTTGGCAGTTATATTTAACGTTGATTTTAGTCAACAAGTAATATTTTGGGCTTTATAAGCCTTGAAGGTGGTATTTTGAAAAAGCATCAAACTATGGGTGGGAATAAGTCCTTTAGACTATCTTTAAAAGTTCGAGCTTTTTCGATTTTCAATCGGCGATTAATCACAACATTAAAAATCAAATAATTCAAGTCTAATCAAGAGAGAACTTTACTAATTAGGGATTTTATTCAAAATCTTTTATAATGATTTTTTTTAATTTTTCTTCCGTATTAGCAAATGAAAATTATTTTTTTTGTTCTCAATCAAGATGTTATTAATATTATAATATTTACGTTTAATTCAATTAAAATATAAATAAATCATCAAAATCATATTATTAATTTGATTATAATTTTATGCTTATAAATGACCAAGGAGGGAGTAAGGAGACTAAGCATAGGAATGTTTATAATACATATAAATACATAGGTTCATATGTTTACTCTTTGAATTTATCCTCTTTCAACACAGATATACGATAATAATTATTCGTAGGGCTGGATACGAAGCGAACCGAACACGAACGCGAGTATGTTCGTGTTTGCTTCGTTCGTTTTCTGGGCGTTGCTTGTGTTCGGTTCGGATTCGACGAACAGGATCGGTCGGTGTTCACAATTCGTGTTCGGGCGAATGAAAAAATCTGGATTCATTCGCTGGCTCGCAACTGTAGATGTCGAACAAACGTGTTCGCCATCTGGAACGAACGGACGAAGGGTGCGTTGCCGACAGAAAAGAAGAAGAAAAAGAAGAAGAAACAGAAACAACTGGGATGGGACGGAGGGTGCTTTGCCGACAGAAAACACAACGAACAGTTCGACAAACCGAACTGTTTGTTCACTGGTTCGGGTTCGAATTCGTTCAAACCGAATATTCGCCCCACATATTCGTATTCGCGTTTGCTTTGTATGAGGACTGTGTCGTTTCGCTGTCGAACGAAGCGAGCTCGAAAACGAGCTCGAACGTGTTCGCTTCGAATCCAGCCCTAATTATTCGGATATCACACTTAAAAATCTTATGCCTTTGTTTTTTAGTAGATTTTTGTTAAATTTTAATTGTAAATGTTTTTTTAACGAGCAAATAAGTCCAAGTCAATGCCCTTATACCTAATTCGAGTATCAAACCTAATCAAGTATTAACTCCGTAAATCAAGAGTCTTATTATAATATCATATCCAAATAATTCATACTTATGACTCCCTTCTTTTACAAGATCATATTCCAACTATTTTAACAATTGTTTAAAATATTTTTTATAAGTTATACGTGATTTAATATAAAATGATACATATATAAGTAAAATATTATGTTACATCATTTGGAATGTACCGTTGAATACAAAACTTAATCAGTTAAAATTTTTTTCTTTCAAACCTCAACGGCCCTCATTCTAGATGCTTTTTTTTTGTTTTTAATTTTCTAGTGATTTTTTATTTGTCATCATCAAATTGGAAATTATTCATATGTAAATTATTTATAAATATGGAATAGAAAGATGAATTTATTGATGATCAATAAGAACTTCCTTTGTTCCGTTTATTCCAAAATAATTTCATTGAAATATCGAGTGAAAGAATTTTATCAATCACCTTACAAATAGGAGAAAGCCAAAGTAAGAAGGACGGACGGACGGACGGATGGGATGGATGAGCGATGAAGAGAGTTGGGACGAAGTTGTTTACCGCTCGGCAGTTGAGATATTTTAGGTAGTTGGGCACTTCATCTGACCGTACAATGTTTCGAGTTGCCGTTCAGACATTATCTATTGAGGTTTCCTTATTTAAAAATACAAAAATAATTGTTTTGAAAGACCACGTGTCCACAAGAGACAAGAGTGGAACGTTCAAACTGAGAATTCGTTGGTTGTAGAAATAAATAATAATAAGAAAAAAGTTTTGTAGCGTTTAACATGAATTCCGTTCAAATTGACAAAGACCAAATTAAATTAAATATTTCTCAGCCGAGCCAAGCCAAGCCAAGCGGAGACAATTTAATTTAATCAAATATTAAAAATAATAACCCGACATCAAATCTGAAGAAAAAAATAATAAGTCTTATTATCGGAAACAAAACAACCAATAAACAAGCAGAGACTAAGTATTCGTCTCCCATCACCATCGTTACACAGAGTTTCTCTCTCCTCTTTGGTCCCCTTATATAAATTTATGTTCCCTCGTCACCACTTCTCCACACAACCATTCAACTTCCCTTCTGCGTCTCATACGGCGAGGAGTAACCCTTGTTTTCTTTATTCTAATTTCTGCTTTCAATGGAAGAATTAGGGAGCAACAGCAACAACAAGAAGCGGGTCAGGGACGACACCTCTCAGTCCGAGGGAGACGCACCGGAGGTGAAGAGGCTCAGAGATGATTTGCTATCGAGGTTTCTTGACGAGTCGGATCCCGACCCGGCTACTGAAGAGCTGGACTCAGTAATGAAGAGCTTTCAAGAAGAAATTTCCGTTGTGGATCTGACGTCATCGGATTCCGGTGATTCCCAGTCGAATCTTGGGTATCTTCTAGAAGCTTCTGATGACGATCTTGGACTACCGCCTTCTGGTAATCTTCCATGTGCAGAGGCTAAAATTGAAGAAGCCGATGAGCTTGTGCGAGTTTCGTTCGGGTCGTCTGGAATCGGCGAGCTGTGGGCGTTCGAGGATCATATACCGAGTTATGACTCGTTCGATTTGGGAATTAGTGGCATTGATAACATCGGGGAATATGTAGGGTTCGACGACGGCCTGTTCGATTATTCAAATGTGTACTTGGATTCGTCCGAGTATTCCGATTTCTCGTGGAGACACGAGACTTTGCCGGCGGAGTAAAAACTAAAATAATCCAGGGACGAGGATTTGTAAATTTTTTTAAAGGACTTAAAAAAGCTATGTAGGGCTAGAAATTACTCGAAATATGAGATGGTGGGTTTTTGAGAAGGAATCTGCTGTCATATTGGAAAGCCGTTGGATTAGGCTTCGATCTTGTCAAAATGGTTTAATTAGTAATTAAACAAATGCTGATGACTATAATTATTACATCAAAACTATTCCATTCTCAATAAACTTGTTAATTTATCGAGCAAATAATGGAAACTGTAATTATATTTTTTTAATTAATTAAATTATATTTATAACTCTATATATAATAAATGTGGATTAATTTCATTAAAAAAAAAAAAATTTCCGTTACAAATGAAGTTACATGTTTAAAGATTGTTGACTATGAAAAGTTGAACGCGAGGGGCAAATAAAACGGTAACGTTTTAAATTGCTGACCCTTCAGTTCAGTATATCTGGTTGGGTCTTAATTTAACTAAATCTTTTCCTTGGCGTTTTCAATTTATATTAGAAAATTTATTAAAATTAATTTCAACTTTTATTCTTTACTAATGTTTTGAACGTCCTATTGTTCTTTTTTTTTTGGTAATTAACGTCCTATTATTATCTTATAAACCCTAATTTTTTTCTTTTAGCCATTTAAATCATTCAACGAATAAAAAGATAAATGAAAGATATTTATGGAGTTTATGGGTGCCTTAAGAAAAATAGCTATCTTCAAAACTTTTGAAGGAGGCGTTTAGAGTTTCTTCAGTCCATTAATGAGGTGTAGGGTTGACACCAATCCAGCTGGCTCAAATTTGGAAATTAATTTGGTTTAGTTTGATTTACATTTTTTCGGTTCGAATATTTGAAATCAGATCAAATTTGAATTTAAAAGAGTTCAATTTGGTCTGACTTATAATTCAAGTGAATTGTTTGATTTAATTCGAATTTTATTTATAACTTGATTCAAATTATATCAAATAATTATTAAAATGAAGTGGTTTTATCTATTATTAAATAAAACAATGTTGTTTTGTTATTAAGTCATAAATTTGAATTATAGATTCGAATCATAGATTCAACTTATAAATTTGAACTAAATTTGAGTCAAATCTTTTTTATTCAAGTCAAACTCAAATCACCTTTAATTTTAGTTCGACAAAATCAAATCAAATTTGAAACAAACTTTTTTTTATTCAAATCGAATTTGAATTAAAGAGTGTTTAAATTTGATTCGATTTGTATTTACTCGTAATGAGGTGTCAAGAGTTTCAATCTTTAGCTTTTTCAATGGAAATTATTCCATCTTGTATTTGAATTAGTAGTTATAGTTTCAAAAAAAATTATAATCACCTCATTCTATATTCTCCCGCTAATGTCCTCTTGTTTGAAATGTTCGATATAAGCAATCCAACTATACCAATTGTATGTATATGTGATTTTTCTTTTTCTTAGATTAATTTTCTCCTTGCACTTAATCATCTCATTTCTATATAATTCTTGTTTCGACTTCATTTTTGTTTCTTTTCGACAAAAACAGGAGTTTCTTGTTATCCTTGTAGTGGTGACGAGGAGGACATAGAGAATGGAAAATTCTATATTTTTGTTTTTTTGAATGTCACTTCATGAGTTAATGTTAAAGAAAAGTTTTGCTATATAACAATTATTCGTTAATTTTTTGAGTGCCAACAAGACTTCCAAAAATGTTTGTCTTTCTACATTGATGGATGACACAGAGATTTAGGACCTTTCTGGGGTATCTTGTGATAAAAATGCTTCATACACTTGTGTTATTTGCCAATTAAATAACTTTTCATCACTTTGAGTTTTAATTGGACACATCACAAAATTCCCAATACGTGTCTTTAGATTGACTTGGATAATTAGGATCACTTCTTATTTTGTCTGAAATTGACTGTAAATGAAAAGGTTAATTGTAACACCATTTTCTAAAGGTTTTCTTTTCGAATAAAAAGTGTTACATTACTCTACTATTTAAGCATGATATTGTAAACATCCCATTTTAGATACAATAAGGTCACCTTCAATGATTAAAAATTTGAAGGTTTAATTCAAAGCTTTTAAAGTGTCGAGATAAGGATAGACGAACAAAAAACTGAAAACCCTTGACAAACCCAAGATAAAGAAAACCAAAAAATGTATGTATATAAAACCAAAACCCATAAAAGCCGAAGCCTAGCACATAAAATAATTAATCCAGCCCAAATGAATGCAAGCCCAAAGGGAGAAAATAGATGTGTACGGCCCCGTAGAAGAAAAGAGTCCAAGAAGCATGCAGGCTTGCCAAGAAGACAAGAAAAGCTTGCAAGCTCGCGACCCAGCAAGAGAAGGCCCAAGTGCCTGGCCCAGCGCACGCGTGTGGATCCCGTGGGCGCTAGGCGCACGAGGACACGCACGCGTAGACTTCCCCCCGCTTGCATCGACTTTCTTTTTCTCATCTTCGGGCGTTTTTTTTACTTCTTATCTTCTCGCGTTTACTGCTGCTTTTTCTGCTCTATTTCAGCTCCATTTCAAGGCTAATTTGATTGCCTCAATCACAGCCTTCATCAAGGGATATCAATCCCTTGATCAAGGGCTGTGATAGGGTGGAGTTGCCCTGTAAAATGGTCATTTTTGGCCGTTGAAAGGGGAGCTTTTGGGGGAGGAAAAATTGGAAACAAAAGGGGAATTTCTTTTGGATTTCAGAGAGCGGCAACCACTAGCAAAGGATCTTCTTCGACCTGGATACCAGACGGCTTCCTGTGACGAGAACAGCTTTTAAACATATTTTTAGCAAACCACTTTCAAAATTTTTAATTTCTTGGCTTTTATTTTTATTTTTTTAAGCATGGATGCTTTATTTCGAATGATTAATGTATACTTGTATCCTGTGAATAAAACTGAAGTTGATTAAATTTGGTAATACATTTAACAAACAAATTACAATAGTAGAGGTTGACTTTTAAGATGAGAGATATGAGTGTCTAACATTTTTTTATCGTCGTATCCAACTTTTTGAATCCAACCATTGGGCATATGAGAAAGGTTGAATCGTTTATAAGGTTTTTTTGGAATATGAAAATTGTGGTATAATGTAAGACCTCACTACCGCATGCATTACTGTTACTATATTATATATGTTCATTATGAAAATAAAAATAATTTACTATATTTAATGAGAAAAGAAACATTTGTTAGTACATATAGTAGGAATCCTACATAAATTATTTTACTGAAAATTTACACTATGCGGAAAATACAAATGACATATGGTGGAACGCTGAAACCCACTGTATAATATCCTGAATATAACTCATATTTTATTACTAATATTTAGTATTTGAAAATATAGATGATACTGTACATTCCATATGCATAAGCAATGTAAGTATGAGAGCCAATATACTATCTGTTGAAAACTGAACACTTATATACATATATATATGAAACTGAAAACATCGGGTAAGAACCTGCTCAAGTCGTATCCTACTTCCTAACCATTTTGTGTTCCAAGCTCAGCTCCCCAACTCAACTTGCAAGAAAAATGAAACTACAAGGGATAAGTTACAAATCATTCAGCAAGTATCTCCTACCTCTACCCTCAGGTAGGCTCTAGTCTGATTTATTACTGATTAACTACTAAATTGATGAACTTAACTAAGTTTTTTGATAGTATAGCTTCTTCTAGTCTAGCTTTAAGCTTCTTTCTATTCTGATTTCTTATCTTTCTTACACGCCTAGTTGAATAGACTCTGTTTAGCCTATGTTTAGTCTCATTACTAAGCTAGCAGACTTAATCCTTAACTGATTACGTAAGCTTCCTATTCTGTTCTCGTTTAACTTACTGTTTCTATTCTACTTCACACCTTCTCATAAGTACATATATGAGTATACGTATACGACTTAGCATGAAAAAGATTCTAGTTGGAACTAACTTACTTAATTCTCTTTTCTTTCCGATATTCATTATCTTGTTATTTTCTCTGAGTTTTCTGAGATCTATAATACTCTTGAGCTTTTTGAAGAACTTAACTAAATTCTTTCAGGTTTCTGCTTACGACATATATTGTGTGGCTAGTCTTTGTTATTTCTTGTTAATCATTCGTGAGTGACTTCTCTTTCTTATCTTGTTGTCTGCATTCTGATTCATAATTGTTCTGCTTTTCATTTGCTGTTTTGTCGTGACTTATTTTGTAAACTTGTTTATTTTGTTATATGTATGTTATTCTGTACATACTTATATCTCTCGTATTTACATATTTTGTCTATATTGCTAATTATTAGTTTCTCTAGTAATTTCTTTATTCTACTTGCTTTTATGTCATGTATGACATGATATGAAGTATGCTAAAATCATGTCTAATGATGCTGAAAATCATAACTAGGCCCTTGAACCAATCTACTAAAAATATTATTTTGAAAACTATTTTACTGAAGATTCTGTTGGGATCCAAAGATCCTAAAATACTAAAAAACTGAATAAAATTATATCTGAAAATATCTGCTATACTGACCAGAATGATGAATACAAGGATTTGGCACCCGACTATGTGAGTCATCAACTTCCTGATATTAGACTAGTAAGCTGAAATCAGTTTACTGATGCACACCAATGCATATATCAATATGCTCTGACGCTAGCTCCCTTTCTAGCGGACGTGTAACTCATAGATGCCTACTCGTAGCTACCCCTAAAATGATGTCCGGATCATTGTCTTTCTACTTTAAAACATATGCATATGAATCTCTTGATCCTTTTTCTGAAAACACTAAGTTGACATACTATGTCTTGTAATATATATCATGCATGATAATTTATCATTTCTTTCCTTCTAATTACATTTTATTTAGATGTACATCGATTGTAGTTCTATTCTATGTATTCATATTGTTATGCTGTTTCTGTAACTTATTAAGCTTATTAATAAGTTCTGTGTAAACTATTCTGTATGTTGTATTCTGTCACTGTATTTGTAAGTTTCCTGTATTATATGTTTCATAATTGTTTCTATTAATGTTTCCACATATATCTCTATACTGTCTTTGTATCTGTTGAGATGTCTACATATATATATATATATATATACACACACATACATATATACACTTGTATATGTGTATACTGTATCTGTTACTGTTTTCTTGTTTCCATATATTTTTCTGATAATGTTCTGTCATTTAATCTGTTTCTATACTACTATTAAGTTTCTCTTAAATATGATTGTGGATTCTCTATGTCTTTTCCTTCTTTATACTTATTTTTATTCATAATCTGCTGTTTCTTCTCTTATTTCACTTAGAATACATGATATGTTCTCTTAGTACTGATACTCTGCTGAATGGGAAGGAAATCTTTTATTTTCGCTAAATGTACGGGCGTGCATGAAGGTGCATGGGCCATGTGCCAGTCGTGCAACCCAACCGTGCTAGCTTTTAGAATTTTTGCTTATTCTTTTCTTTTGCTAATGCACGATTGTAACCTTCAGGCAAACGGTCGTAACCTTTCTATAATCTAGTCGTGCATGACTCGCATACATGACCGTGACCCTGTTGTTACAAGACTGCACATGCGTGCGTCTTGGGCACATTGGCGTGCATCCTGCTCTGTTTTGGCAACCACGACTGAAACATGCAGAATCACCACCAATCTCAACTCAAATCTCTATCAATCTTCAATTAAATTCTAACATATATTCATACTAAATACACTTCTATAAACACATTTTCCCCATCAACAACAACCAAATCAACCTAACATCTTTCTAAACCCTTAAATACATACATACATGCATCAAGGGAGCTAAGCATGCTATTACCTCCAAATCTCTCATTTCTTTCATCATTATCATCTTATAAACATGCTATTAACCTAGAAACATGCTTGTATAACTGAATCAACTCATCCAAGGAAAGATAAGCTTTGAAAACAGGGAAGAAGGTAAGGGGATACTTACCTGGAGTTGCTAATGACTTCAGTCTCTCTATCTCTGACTGAACTTTGGCTGGATTGATTGCTAAAAGTTGGCTAATCTCTCTCTCTCAATTTGATTAGGGTTAGCTGGAGAGAAAGAAAGGGAAAATGGGTGAGAAAACTGACTAAACAGGTAGAGAAAAAATCTAACTTTATATATCAATAGACATGCACGGGTGTGTGGCAAGATGCACGGGCGTGCATGAAGAAAAAGGAACGCATGAGCGTGTGTCCACAGACATACGATCGTGCTCCTTTCACAAGCTGTATATAAAACCTCCAAAAAGACTATTCTACCATTCTAACTCACTAAAGCTAATCTCTGACTAAGAAATCTCTATTTTAACCCCGATTGAAGGTTTAGAAAGACCATTCTAATCTTAGGATATTATATGTAACAATTGTGGCGTCATATGAACTAGTGCCAGTTAAATAAATGTAAAAATTGTAACCGCTCAAACAGACATTTACCCAAGTGAATGGTTGTTTGCTTATTCAAAAGAATCCTATGTGACATGTTATCTTTTAATTTTCCAAGCATAACTAGAATGGGTGTGCACCCTTTATATTCTATTTTCAAATACTTAACCATTTTATCTAACATAACTCAGATAGATGTAAAATGACAAAATTATCCTCGCTATAAACTTGAGGGTGTTATATGAACTCTTGGTTTCTTTATACCTTGAAAGTTCTTTGAGTCTTCATCTTCTTAAGTCTTTAACAATCTTCAAGTTTTCATGGGCTATTGGAGAGTTATGTATATTAGCTTGTGAAATTACGAGTCATTTAGCTTAGAGATATCATCTTAGATTACTGAAGATGATGATCAAGATATTTTTATTTATTCGTTGACTTTTGTTGTCTTTTATCTATAAAAGTAGAAGGAGATTTATGTTATGTATTGTTCATTTGTATATGATGGAAGAGAACATTTTGGAGTCTAATTTCTCTTCTGAAAACTAAATTTTCACAAACAGATATCTTACAGGGAAAAGGTATCTTTAATGCTATGGTGGATAAGGGTAGGCATCTCATGAGAACACATTAATAGTCATAGTAGAAGAATGCGAAATAACGAGCCTATAAGACATGCTATTTAAATGAATGTTGATTTAAATGAGGAAAGAAAGGTGAAAAATGAGTTTAGGGTATTTCTATAACTGGTATAAAATAAGGATATATTGGTAATTCAAATATATTAAGTGATTAAATTTTAATAAAGTAGATAAATTAATAATTTATAATAATATTTTAAAACTTGAAAAAAAGTTGGAAATAGATATTCGGCCAGAAAGTATTAGTAACAAAAAGAAAACTGACCGAAAACTGGGATAATTTTTAGCCAAAAGACAAAATCTTCCCCAACCCAGACACAATTCCGTCCTGAACAAGAAAATTAGTATAAAAAAGCACGCCACGTCGACTATGTGGACCACACGGCATTCCCATGACATCATATTAACCGTCCGATCAATATTGAAGCTACGTGGCATCATCTAATTCCGTCCCTTTTAACTGGAAAGGACAAACCTGTGTTTTGCTCTACTTATTGTAAAACGATCGGAAGCAGCAGATATTCTATAGTTCTTAACTTGCGCCTTGGTCTTTCTCTCACCAAATAATTAGAAGGCCCTTGCGGATCGCTGTGAGAGAATTCTAACATCCAGCGACGTAGAAGATGAAGATTTTCATTAAAACACTCAAAGGCACTAGTTTTGACATCGACGTGAAGCCTGAAGACACGGTTTGATTTTGATTTTATTTAGTTTCGCTTATTGTCTAATTTGTTGTAATTTGTTATGGTTTCTATTGTGTATTCTTTCCTAGGGTTTCTCTCTTCGCTGTTCATTGTTCGCTTGTTTCAAATTCTGTAGAAATTAGGGTTTATCCATTGTATGTGATTGGGGGATGACTTTGGAATTCAGGTTTACTCTTTTCATGTTCAGTCGTATAAATATGTTACATATTTTGTATTGTTAAAACATTTTTTTTTTTATCTATTGTGGCAGGTTTTGAATTTAGGAATGTGAGTTAAGCGCGATGGCTGAATTGATATTCATGTAATTTGGTTTACAAAATGATTGGTTTATGATTCATGCAGTGTAAACTAGTCTACATTGATGTTTATTGTTATTTGTTTTTGTTGACTAATTTATGCAATTGAGTTGACCTTACATTGCATGTATGTGTGTCAGCATTAGTGAAGTATTTCTGATGAGCGTTTCATACTTACGCATATGGACAGTTTGGAAGTGTGGATAGTATTTGAGAAGAACTCTTATACCGTGTTAATAGACTGTCAGTGATTTGGATATATCGGTAAAGCATACCGTGTGTTTAGTTATAGTTCTTTTTTCTGTCTTTGACCTTATGTAATTTATGTGAAGAATGTAACTCTTTCTTAACCAATGAAATTTAGTGTCTGTAAAGATATCAAATACTTTTTTTTTTTGGTCTTGGATTCTAAATAAATGGATAGTGTGTAGTTTTTCTTGTTGTAAAACATTGGTAATCACAATATTCCACACCTGTATTCTATGAATATTTTATAACTTGGATATAAATTTCGATCATTGAGGCTGAGGAATAAAGCAAATAATTAGATTGTACATAACGAGTTGTGAGGATGGATTTTTTTTCTTATTGTTTTTATTTTCTGTTTTTAAGGAAACTTTTGAGGAATAATTTACTGTTTTTAAAAATACCTATCAATTTTTTTTTTTTTTTGTGTAAACTTGTTAATTACATTATTATTTGGTTGGCACAATGGTTGACACAATGATATAATCTCAATTTGAACAAGCATAAGCACATAAACACATATACCTTTTTTGTCATATTTGGTTGACTACAGTAGTCAGAACTTGTGCTCATTCTTTTTAGGTTGTTGATGTGAAAAAGAAGATTGAAACAGTTCAGGGACCAGATGTTTATCCTGCTGCACAGCAGATGCTTATTTTTCAGGGGAAAGTCCTCAAAGATGACACTACACTGGAAGGGAACAAAGTGACTGAAAATAGTTTTGTTGTGATTATGGTAACTAAGGTGAGTTTGTTAGGTTTTGATATTAGATGATGTAAATTTCTAGTTAATTTTTATTTTGTTGTGTTTTCTAATATATTCCTTTTTGACTAAGTTTTTTCTTCATTAAATATGGTTTAATTGAACTTTATGGGCTTTTATGATCTTCATATATGACAGTAATATCTTAAATGATTTTTTAAATCCTTCTAATGCATGTAATTATTCTTTGATATGATGAACAATAATTTCATGCAGGGTTAGACTTTCTAGTAAAAAGACCCATGAACATGATATTAATGGTTTTTTAGATTAAATGATGTGATCTGATTAAATCAGGAGTCCTCAGCTAATGCTTTCGTGATTTTATGAAAATAATTAGGAGTTTGTTCTGAAAAGGCTTGCTAATTAATGAAACACTTAGTTTCATACCGTTGTGGGGTCAATTCTGAGAATTCATGGCTCCAAATTCCCTCAAGCATGTAAAAGTTATATGTTCAAAGTTCTAATCAGATTAGGTTTTACTCAGTTTCTTTTTTAGGAAAAAATTGAAGTAGAAAAAGAAACAAATTAATTTTTCTTGGGGCACATTTGGTACTCAATTGATATAAGATTAGACAGTTAATTTTTGGCATGACATAGTTGAAGTTGCAATCAGATAAAGTTTTATTTTTGTTTGAATGAAGTTCTGGTGTAAAATTAGGAATATTGTATTCACAATTTATTATTTTTTTCACTTACCTCAAATTTGCAATGCATTTGAAGATTCTTCAGAATTTTGATGATTCATTGTGGCATTCAGTTCTTTTGGCACTAATATGTTTCTTTCATGTGCTTAAACAATTCTAGACTAAGAAAACATCTGGTGAGGGTTCGACTACATCAACTGAGCCTACAGCTAAGGTAAAAGTTGATTTGTTATAAAAGTACCTGTTTTTTGAATGGAAGACTCTAATATCATTGTGGAACTTCTGTTGCTAGAAAGAATTTTGCCCTTGAAATGTCACACATCAGTTATTAAATTAAATATTGATATTTTCCTTATGGAAGATACCTCTTTGCAAAGATATCTTATATTCTGACCCACCTCCACACCGCCCCCCCACCCCCCACCCACCAAAAAAAAAAAAAAAAAAAAAAGGAATACAAAGCTATTGAATTTGTGCTTTGAATTATCTTCCAATTCATTAAAGATTTCACAAGTTGTAAAGTTAATTTATACCATTTTCTGTAGATGCTGAAAATATCTGCATGTTTTTCCGTCTAAACAGGGTTTGTTGATTTTGTTTGTTGAGTTCTGTTGAATACGATGCTTGTTTATTTTGGTTTTGTGGATTCTGTTGAATATGATTTTTTCTTTACTTCTGGTTTGGTGGGTTATGAAAAAAAGAATAGAAAGGTTTGAAGCACTGACACATTTTTGCTCTGAATTACCTTTCAAATTATTAAAGCTTTCACAGGTGTTAAAGTTGATCTGTACCATTTTCCTTTAGATATTGAAAATATGTGAATGTTTTTGCACCTATATAGAGTTTGTTAATTTTGGTTTGTTAAGTTCTGTTAATGTGATGCTTTTTTATTTTTGTTATGTGGATTCTGTTGAATAAAATTTGTTCTATAATTTTTGGTTGATGGAGTCTATTGAATGTGATGCTGTTGATTTCTTTTTCTTCACCTTGTTCTTATTAATGGTTTGCTTATGTTTAAAAAATAAATTTTGCCGGTAAACTATATCTTGTCTTTGAAGTCTTGTGGTTTTTTACCTTAGTTCTCTAATCTATTAATTCCTTTAGTATAATTAGGTTGGATATTTGAAATGTGCTACTTGATTCCTTTTTCTTTTTTGTCTCTTTTCCATGTTCGAGTGGTGCCTCATTCATCTTGATCAATGTATTGCCTTTTATAGTCTCCTCAAACAAGTACTCCAACACCAGCACCAGCGACAGCAGTAGCTCCTGAGACTCCTGCACCAACATTAGAACCGTGAGTCTTCCTTGTGCCTTAGCTTTTTTTGAACGAATTATTTTATAAAAGGCAGTAAATGAAAATTTTATTTAATTGTTTGTTTATATTTCATTACACAGGCCTCTATCTGCTCCTGCCCCAGTCACATCAGTTACTGCTACGTATGTATCTTATTTTCACATGCTTGATTATTCTTCTTGATCTGTGTTTGCCAGTCACACACACACACACACACACACACATAAATGTATGCATATAGAGGATACAATGATTTAATATTTACTCAAAAGTATTTGTGAGCGGTTCATCTTTTTTAATCCAATGCTGTTCAGTGAGAAGTTAAGGTAATGTCCAACACTATTGGTTAAAAAGTATGAAAAGTTCAGAAGTCAAAAGTATCCCAACTCTATTTATTTATATGATTATATAGTTTAGGTCACAGTATAGCATGTAAATGATAAAATCAGAATAGATCAATGATTGATCAACTTTTATGAGTGTGTGCTCATGCATGTGTGTGTGCATCTCTCAAAATCTATTTCTATATGGTGAGGCAGGTCAGAGTCCAATGTCTATGGCCAAGCTGCATCTAATCTTGTTGCAGGGAATAACCTTGAGGGAGCAATCCAGCAAATTCTTGATATGGGTGGAGGTACTTGGGATAGAGATACTGTTGTCCGTGCTCTGCGTGCTGCTTACAATAACCCGGAGAGAGCTGTTGAATATTTGTATTCTGTAAGTGTTTCTTTATTATTTGATTCTTTTATATATTTATGGTTCATTTTTGGAAGGTTCTGTGGCTTGTAGTCATTTAGGGAGTGCACTCTGTTATCTGACTGCTATTGACTTTCAAGTCCTCTTTTCCTTTTTGAGTGATAACAATTTTTTGCTGTCTCTTTGGACAGACAAAATAAATATTGAACTTGTGTTTGACTGTTTTTATGTGTCCTCTACTTAGTTTTATAGGTTTTGATTTTTCCTGCTTGATGACAGTGCTGGATAATGGGTGATTTCCTCATAAAGAGATAACTTTTGTAGTCTAAATTTCTGATTCTTATTTGGTTGAGCTTACAAATTTTACCAGTTTTTATCTGCATGTTTTAAGTTGTTGATGATAATTTTTTGGAAGTTAATCTTTAACAAATGGAGGTTGTTAAGGGATCTTGCTGTAGTATTCTGATTAATTTTGTTCTATCTTGCTGAAGTATTAAATGTTGGATGCATGACTTTGCTTTGGTTGATTTAATTGTCTGGCCTTTTTCCTTGTATGATCTGAGAACTTTTCAGTCCTTAAGTAGTATTAGTTGTGATGAGAACTCAGCAGTAATCATTGTCAAAAATGTTTGTCATCTCTTGATTTTTTACTTGCTAAATGCTTGTCAATTTTGGCAGTTCCTCCTTGAATCCTGTTTTCCTATCCTAGCTTCTGATTTAGATGTGTGCTTCATGTTTTCTTTATTGGGTCAAGAAGATAATTCTATTTCTCTTTTTGTGTCGTATTATTCTTTGACCTTGTATTACATTTTGGTGTGGTGTTTTGTTTTACCAATTTGTATTTATATATCAGGGTATTCCTGAACAAGCTGAAGCTCCAGCTGTGGCCCGTGTCCCTGTTAGTGGACAAGCTACAAACTCGCCAACACAGCCAACACAACCAGCAACTGCTCTTGCTAGTGGACCCAATGCAAACCCTTTAGACCTCTTTCCACAGGTAGGGGTTTAATGATTTGTTAATTAATGCTGTAAGATTGTTCATAAAATTGTTTTCTTATGGATTGAGGTTTGATTGAAAACAGGGCCTTCCCAACATGGGCTCAGGTGCAGCTGGTGTAGGAACTCTTGAATTTTTACGTAATAGTCCACAGGTCTGAAACACACATGATTTCTCGTTGTGTGTATTCGATCACCAAGTTACATTTGAATAGGCTTGTCTGAAATACTTGCTATTTCTGAAGTTTTTGTTTTCCTTTACAGTTTCAAGTCTTGCGAGCTATGGTGCAGGCCAACCCACATTTATTGCAGGTTCTTAGTCCAGCATTCTCTCTTTTTCCATTCACTGGAGGTTTGTTTTAATGCTTTTCTTTTTGTAGCCAATGCTTCAAGAGTTGGGGAAACAAAATCCTGCATTAGTGAGACTTATTCAGGAGCATCAGGCTGACTTCCTACGGCTTGTCAATGAACCTGTAGAAGGTGGTGAGGGGTAAGTGACATATCTCTTATATAATGAACTTGCTTCTGTGCTTATTGTACTCATCTGTTATTATTGTGTTCTAGGAATATTGGGGGACAGCTTTCTGGGGCAATTCCCCAGGCAGTAACCGTCACGCCTGAAGAGCGTGAAGCAATAGAACGGGTAAGTTCATCATTTACATAATTTTGACCCTTAAACAATATAATTGCAACTTTTTGATGTCATGCAGGATTTTGGCAATGGGCCTTTGGGATTAATTTTTGGGTTATCTAATCATGTGTTCTAGGCTTGAAGATTGATGCTATCTTTCACAGTATCTTTAATTGTACTGAATTATGCTTGTGCATCTTTGCTTGGGCCCCCTATCTGTTTTGGTTAGTCTGAAGATAATCCTTTTTGTCTCCTGACACAGCTTGAGGCAATGGGCTTTGATCGGGCAACAGTGTTGGAAGTGTTCTTTGCCTGCAACAAGAACGAGGAACTGGCGGCCAATTATCTTCTTGATCACATGCACGAGTTTGAGGATTGATTTAAGGTGATGAGGATTGTCACTCCCTTCTGTGTGCTCCTTTGGAATCTTTTACCTTTACATTTATTTCTTTCCACATTTTTTCTGTTTCCTCTCTCCTTGACTTCATTTGCTAATCAAGTTTGGCGTTTACAAAAATGGAGTGGACAAGTAATGCAAAATGTAATATTCTTCAGTTTCTTCCTGTAGGGGACTATAAAAATGCCTGTATGCCTAGTTGGTAATTTGTTTTCATTTTGCCTATAGAATCACATCTGCATGCCCTAAGCCTCCCTTGTTTGTGATTGTGATTGTGCAGAGTAAAAAAAAAAAAAAAATTTTTATTTTGTTCCAGTTATCACACTCTTTGCTTAGTGTATGAAATAAATCTGGCAGTGGCAGGCAATACATATCAGTACGTGAAATTCAAAATTATCTTTTAGCGGACATTAGGCCTCAGATGCAAATTTAGCGGCTGGATTGTCGCAATCATTTGGCGTTGTTGCTGCTATTGTTTTATTGTGTCAACTCGTACGTCACCGCTTCTGTTCAATTACTGAAGCGGGGCACCGAGCATAACTGGTTGCGTATCGGCTAATATGCCTCGGTTGTTTTGAAGTCGGAATACGAAGCCTCGATAGAGGTGGTGATGTTGATTAAGTGGTGACCGAAAATAAGCTTTAATAAATTTCGTGACCCACAAATTTAAGTTCATATTATTGTAATAATAGCATTAGTAAAATAAATTAATTAAAATGGCCCAAATTCAGGGTATTTAAACGAGGTGGACCAACTTTTTAGATGTTATATGGATATAACTAACACATTATTCTCCGATGAATATGTTTATATATAAATGAGCTTTAAATTAATTTCTAGCAACTGAAAACTTTTGTTAATTCACCCTGCCAACTGATCGGTATTGTACATACTCAAATTTTGCTTATGATTTCTAACAATTTCACTTAAATTTTGATGGTAAAAATGAAAGAAACTTTTCATTTTGTTTAATAGCTTGTCATTTTGCAATAGATTTCTTATCGGTTTTACCAGTTGAATCTTTGTGTAAAATAACCTGAGTCCTTTATAACTTTAATGAAATTTGTCAATGACTTCGTGTGTTTGAAAATATATAGAATTGATTGTATTGAAATTGGGTTTGAAAATGAGAGATTTAGTGTGATTTCCATGACCATGTGTGCAGTCATAATGCAGATCACACATGGTGATAGTGATCCTTATAGTGGGGGTTTTCTAATATAATTTTTTTTTGGTAATTAGGTTTTCTACTATTTTCCTGTTGAGGTTTATGATATTTTCTATTTTGGGGGGTAATTGATATTTTTGAGTTTAGAACACACATTTTTCAAAATTTTGACCTCTTTTTCTTTTTTTTTGGATAGTATGAAATGTGCATATATTATGAAAATTAACCTATTTATAATTTTTTTAGTGCAAAATATTGTTATTGGACAGTAAAAGAAAATACAAGGCAACATATGGTATGTGGAATTGAGATTTCCTATTAAACACCACCTTAAGGTGCAAGTGATAATTAATGGCCACTAAGAAGCGATGACCACTATTTGAGTGACATTGTCCGATCAAAATGAACTTTTCAACACATATTTTGGAAATTTTATTGCATTACAGGATTCTCAATTCAATGGAGTGGTAGCACACTCCTTTATACTTTAGTAGGCAGTGGCAAACTACAATAAAAAGTATTTATGGTTTAGAGTTACGGGATTGATGTTTGTTTTAGTCCATATGAGTTCGCTCTTGTGATTGAGCTTTGATTTAGTCTTCATACAAAGATTGTGTATTATCTTTCCTGTTTAGTTAGACAAATGAATAGAGATATATACTCTGTTGGGATACCTACATGACATACAATGATATAATGAGTATTTGAGAGAAAGGCATAGAGGGAGGATGGCATCAATGCTGTCAAGATAACACTATTTTATTGTTTTTTCATTGGTTTATTAAGGGCTGATAATATGAATACAATTAAAAAAAAAATGTATTTCAGTTGATAGATCACTTAGATGATTTAATTTCTATCATAGGGGGTACAAGTATGGAAAATGATATATAGATCTATCTATGATTGCATTGGTCGACTATGCGTGGAGTTGAAGTCGATTAAGAGAAAAACCCATTATGCATTCTTATAGTTTAATAGAGTTTTCACTAGTTTTGCATGTAATAATTTTTTAATATAAAATATGCTAATAATTTATGAATAACACTTTTAAATTGTTATTGCAGTTTTAGATATATAAGACATTGGACATACTAGAGGATTTGATGACACTTTTAGCAATACCATGGATGCCAAGGTGGCATATTAGAGACATCTCAGGTTGGGATGATATGATAACTAATTTCCAACAAAGATTTAGTAAACAAATCCACAATATTAGTTGTTACTCATTTTAAGTTATTTTATATTTTACATGAAAATATTAATCTAATGATGACAACGAATAAGATAATATTAATTTCTCACTTGTTGTATCTCTGTTAGAGAAAGGAGAAGCATTCTATGGAGACATTGTAAACTAAATGAGCATATCGAATACTCATATGATAGTTTTGCCCTCTACTTTATTTGTTGATTTAAATGTTCCACCCACATGTGAGTTAGAGTATTTATGAGCGAAGTCCACATCAGAGCCTTTTGATATTGATCCCCCAACATGTGAGCCCTTAAGATTTGGGTCCCTAACTCTCGAGCCTCTATCACCACAAAAAAAATTGTTTTTTGATTGATGTTATTTGGAAAGACTCCTATCCAATACTAATTTGATGCTAATTATATTTATGAGTTTATTTCGAGATTAATTTGATACTAATTAAATTAGATATTGTCCAATATTAATTTTTTGATACTATTTACACTTTTTCTTGTAGTATAGCATTTGAGGCTAGCGCATATGATTATGTTTTAGAGGATCATATTTGGAGCTATGCTGGCATAACCATAACTTAGCTATAGAATCGTGAGAAAGAGCGACTAAGTTTGATGAAGGATCGAGTTAGTCATATGACGAAACATATATTTGATAGTGATAGTGGAGGTAAATACAAAAATAAAAAATAAAAAATTCTTTACTAAAGATGTCAAGGTCAGTAGGAGATCATTATGGATAGATCCCACATCTACATGTTCTCCAACTGGCAATGCAAGTACTACTCTTTGTTAGTTTAGGGTTGACTTTATATACAAATACTTTGGTTGATTATTAATTTCTTATTGTTCCAAGATTTCAGTTCAGATGTGCTTGTTGAGATTCCTTCCTAGAGTGAGGTAACATTTGCAAGCTACAATAATGTCAGAGATGAGTAGACATGAATTATGAACTTTATATGCTTTATGCTTTATATAATGTATTTTCCTCATTGAAATGTCATTGCACGAGTGCACAAAGAGGGATGACACTGTCGGCATCCCTTCCCACAGGGGAGGGAGCTTGCATACCACAACAATGTCAACGTAAGCAAAAAAAAGTTATGAACTTTATATGCTTTATGATAGTTAGATTTTTTTTTTTCCTAATGGAATTGTTATTGAACCAGAGCAACAAAATGGATGACATTGTTAATATTCCTTTCCAGGAGGAGAGATACTTTGTATGTCGCAACAATGTCGAGGTAAGTAGATTTGAGTTACGAATTTTATATGCTTTCTGATAGATAACCTTTTTTCTTAATTAAGATGTTATTGCATCGGAGCATCGAAAGAGATGCCATTCTTGACATCTCCTCCTAGGAGGATTTGCCAGATGTGCAGTGAGGTAAGCATTAATCGAGTCTGAAATTTTTACGAGAGAGTAAACGAAATTTTTGGTATGTGTTTAAGGGGTAAAATAAAAATATCTTTAACTGAAATTACGATTAAAGGTAAATTATTTTTTCACTTGGTGAAATGAAAAAGGTAAATGATATTTTACCAAACACGGATACCTATTAAGGATTAATTGAAATTTTACAGTACACTTTATATGTTTTTATTTTTTATTTTTTTTTTATATATATTTTACTGAGCGTTAAAGTCTGGTTGGGCTAACCGAGATTTTGTTAGCAATAAATAGAGGGTTTTGTTGATGGTTAAAATGTTAGAAATCAGGGTATACTTTTCATCCTATAAGATGTTTAACTATGGCAGTAAAACCCCTATAATATTAACTAAAATCATATGCATCCCTCAAGTTTGGCTATTTTAATTACTATCCTTTTCATAAATTCTGGATCACTTGAAAATGTATATACGTATACACACATGCGAGTGGAATTTTAATAATATCCAATTCTTTATATTCGCATGGTAGAGACGTTTCAGAGTAGAGTGACATTATTTACCAAGTTAAAAACTTGGATAATGGCCTATAAATAGAGGCATTGGGGACTGTAGTTGCTCCTGCACCACACGCAACGATAATGGAGGAGAAGATGAAAGAGAAAAGCAGCCAAGTCCAAAGACAAAGGGGTGGCATGATCACCATGCCTTTCATATTCGGTAAGCAAACTCTAGCCCTCAAGCTTAATGCTCCGCCAGAAATGTTGTAAATTTTGCTGCTTTTTCTTGTTCTATTTGATTTCTTCCGATGGTTTTGCTGATTTTTGCAGCAAACGAGGTGTGCGAGAAGTTGGCTGTGGTCGGGTTTGGCGCTAATATGATTAGCTACTTAACGACACAGTTGCATATGCCATTAACACAGGCAGCTAACACTCTCACCAACTTCGGAGGAACTGCAAGCTTGACACCCCTCATCGGAGCCTTAATAGCCGACTCATATGCCGGCCGCTTCTGGACCATAACAGTTGCTTCCATCATCTATCAAATCGTAGTCAACACCCTCTCTCTCTGTGTTAATATTCTGATTAAATAATATTTATTGATATATACATACGCAACAGAAAATGATAGAACAAGCTGTGTCCACGTTATGTTAATTGCCCGACTTTGCATATTAATTAACCTTACTCTTTCTCAACAGGGAATGATTTCCTTAACACTGTCGGCATGTCTTCCACAGCTGAGGCCACCGCCGTGTGAAAGTGAACAAGTTTGTCAACCGGCGAACACTGGACAGCTCACAATCTTGTATGTATCTCTTCTACTTACAGCTCTCGGTTCTGGTGGAATCCGACCCTGTGTGGTGGCATTCGGGGCTGACCAGTTTGATGAGACAGACCCGAATCAAGGAAGGAAGACTTGGAAATATTTTAATTGGTACTATTTTTGTATGGGAGCTTCCATACTTGTGGCTGTGACAGTCATTGTTTATATTCAAGATAATATTGGATGGGGTTGGGGTCTCGGTATCCCAAGTATTGCAATGTTCATCTCAATTATTGCATTCATTTTCGGGTACCCGCTTTACCGAAACATGGATCCGGCTGGGAGTCCGTTCACCCGCTTGATACAAGTTTCCGTCAGTGCGTTTAGAAAGAGAAAGCTGGCTATGGTTTCCGATTCTAAAATGTTGTACCAGAATGAGCAGCTCGATGGTTCCATTTCTCTCGGTGGAAAGCTTCTCTATACTAAACAAATGAAGTAAGTCTCTCCAATTTTCCTTTCTCCAAATCAAGCCTGCATTAACCTCACAGAACGACAAGAAATTAATACTAGAGTTTGACATATGACGGTCCTTTTTTATTGCGTCAAGAACTTTGCTACTTGACCGACATCATGTACGAAAAGTGGTCCATAAATGAGTCACATCGAAAGGTAAATTTGTCTGCATGAGCTTGGAGTTTGATGTCAGGATGTGTAGTAAATTGACATTAATTTCTTTATTCATTTATGGTATTTCAATACTTTTTACTTTTACGGATAACGTATCTCCGAAAGGATTTTGTGGATGAGGAAAAGGATTTCCTCGAGGGGTCGATGCTACTGCGAAAAGGTCGAGCGGATGATGACAGATGTAATTGCAACCACAATATGAGATTTGAGAAGTGATGTGTCTGATGGTGGGTGTCATAAAAAGATAAATTTGTCAGTGTAGACGACACAGTAGCTGGAGAAGTGTAGGGACCCCAATTCCAGAGATGATTTTGAGCAGCAGCAGCACGTGTTTGATCTCTAATGTGGTTGCTTCCCTACTAAACAACAAAACCTTGTGATTTCCTTGTTTTCTCTTATCACAATTATTCATGCATGAACCTTCTTTGACAAAGCAGCCTTATTCATAAATCATAAATTAACGCGTTATGAATGCAGGTTTCTGAATAAAGCAGCCATTGTGACTGAAGAAGACAATCTGAAATCTCCAAACCTTTGGAGACTAAACACAGTCCATCGCGTGGAGGAACTAAAATCTCTGATCAGAATGGGACCAATTTGGGCAGCAGGAATTCTCCTAATTACGGCTTATGCGCAACAAAGCACATTCTCGTTGCAACAAGCCAAAACCATGGACAGGCACCTCTCCAAGTCTTTCCAAATTCCTGCTGGCTCCATGTCAGTCTTCACCATTGTCTCTATGCTCTCTACCATTGCTTTATATGACCGCATATTAGTCCCTATTGCCCGGAAATTCACCGGCCTTGACCGTGGCATTACCTTCTTGCACCGCATGGGAATAGGCTTTGTCATATCAATATTAGCCACTCTTGTTGCCGGCTTCGTTGAAGTGAAGAGAAAACAAGAAGCATTCGCACATGGGCTCGCCGATAAACCTCATACAATTGTTCCCATCTCAGTGTTTTGGCTTGTGCCGCAATATAGTCTCCATGGAATAGCTGAAGCATTTATGTCAATTGGTCACTTGGAGTTTTTCTATGACCAAGCACCAGAAAGCATGAGGAGCACTGCTACTGCATTATTTTGGACGGCGATTTCAGCTGGGAACTATATTAGTACCATTTTGGTGACTTTGGTGCACAAGTTGAGTGCCGGAGTTGATGGATCAAATTGGCTCCCGGATAATAACTTGAACAAGGGAAAATTGGAGTACTTCTACTGGTTGATCACATTGATGCAAGTTGTTAATCTTATTTACTACTTGTTTTGTGCCAAGATGTATTCTTTTAAGCACCTTCAAATCCACAACAAAGAAAGCGATCCTGAAGATGGAGTGGAGCTAGGTCTTACATAGTGATCGAGCTAGCTTAATGTAGACCACTTGAGGCTAATGTACTCTACAAATAATATGCATGAAAAATTATGACATAGAACTTTAGTGTATATACCAATAAAAATTATTAAAAAAAAAAGGAACAAAAACATGAGAGATAACATTTGCTAGATGAAAATAACAAAGAGAGAATCCAAAAGTATTTATCCAAAGAATGAAAAGAAAAAGTTTGAGTCAATACTTTGATATAATTACAATCAATAAAGAGTCAAATTTAAATAAACTCACCTAATTTATTGATGACATATTCTGATCTTAATCAATCTAAATACTTAGATTTGATTCTATAATTTCTCTTACAGGAAACTAGCCTATTAGGTGTTTCATAGATCTTGAATTCTAGGTTTGAGTATTTATACCAAATCTATCTATCCGTATTTAGCCTATGTATCATAGGTTATCGATTTAGACACTATTAAATGTATTGAGTTTTTCAATCGAGGAAGCCAACCCATGGGCCATTTCTGTAAGAGAAAAAGCATGGGCTGACATTACACAGCTCGGCCCAGGTCTTCGCCAGGGGCGCAAAATGATCCACGTCGACAACCCTGGAAAGAAAACGAAATTAAAAGTCGGATGTAGAGTTTCCTGAGCCAGACATTGACTTCAGCTTCTCTCCGTTGATGAAAAGCTTTTTAGTAAGACTTCCGTTGGCAGACCGCACCTTTAGCGAAGTCCCAAAAACGAACAAAAGCCAATTAAGTATTCGAAAGAAGAAAAACCCATGTTAACACGTAAACCAAGTTGGACAGCTGCAGTCGTCTCTTCCTTTTTATTCCAATTTTATTATGTTAATTATTGACAAATTCTAACTAGTAAAATTCAAGAAAAAATGAATCAGGACGTAGTAGAATACGGAATCGGAGAGGTGGGAGATGAACTTTGATCAAGTACATCATCATCAACAACAACAACAACAACAATAATGTCGGCGCCTTTGGATATGATAGTTGGTGCGTTTGAGGAGCTGGCAGAGTTGCTGAATTGTGGAAGCAATAAAGATCTCCGTTTGGATACCTTCTGTGATGCTTGTTCTTTGGTTTCAGTTTTATTTAGCAGTCTTGGACTCGCTTTCAAATTCGCTGAGTTGGAGTACGTCTCCAAGGTTTCATTTATCTTTCTCTGCAATTCATTGTTCGATGGAAACAATAGCTTTAATATGTTTCTTTCGTATATTTGCCAAATTGTTCTGTTTTCTTTAGATTTCTTGCTATGTCGGAATTAAACAAGGGATGCAGCCCATTTAATCATTTTACCTGCGTCTGATATGATTCTGCGGCTCAAATATGATTCTGTATTTAGATAAGAGTAATTTCAATGTCATATGTGGATTTGTCTTGGTGAATTATGTTTGTGTGATTTCACGTTGGCTTCAATTATATGCCATGGTCTAATGCTATGATGCATTCAGGTACAACATCTTGTACAGGCATCAAAAACCTGTGAAACTCTACATGAGATATTGGATAGGGATATCGCGAATAACAATGTGAAAACCCCAGGAAGTAATTCGCGTAATCTTCGACGAGTTAGGCAGGGTCTTGATCTCATCAGAGCTTTATTTGAACAGTTCTTGGCAACCAAGTATGTTCTGCTCCTTTTTAACTTGCTGTACTTCAATCATTAAAAATGTCAGGCCTTCTATGGTATATAAATGTGCTAATTGCGATCGGTCAGGAAAGCGTCAAATTTTGTTTTGGTAGTTTGGTTGTAATATCTGGAATTTGTCACTTTCAGTGATTACTCCTTGAAGGAAGCTGCATCAACAGCTTATGCCCAAGTTTGTGCACCTTATCACTCATGGACGATCAGGGCTGCAGTTTATGCTGGAATGTGTACTCTTCCATTTAGGGATCAACTTTTGCTGAGGCTTAATGAAACTGGTGAGTATTTACTACCTTGTAAATGAAATAAGAAGGATAAAGAAAATTTAGGCCAAATACTGACAAGTTTTATTAGTTTCTGGTATCATCTTACTATGAAATATTCTAATGTACCGCACTCCTATCTGGGCTCATACCAGATAAAAAGATGAGCACACTTTGGTGCATATTGCCTTACCAGCATTTAGATTTATGTGAAATGAAACTTTGATGTTGCAGATAAATCAGCGGAGATGAAAATGAAAAGATACGTGGCAGCTTCAATTCCAGTAATACAGTATATTGATCAGCTTTACATTTCCAGGAATATCAACTTGGACTGGTGACTTCATTTGTTGTACAAAAACGTTAGATAATCTTGCTCTTCCAGGACATCTGATCTGAATACATAAAGAAAAAACTTTGCTTCGAAATTCTTTCATTCAGCAGCATTTATATTACTTTTCTTCTCATCTTTCGGTGGCTTTTATCTCTGTAGTATATATTTTCTACGGTTCATTCAGCTGCTTCAGAGCATTTCCAGGCAGACAGCAGAAGCTGTAACTAATGTTATAGTATGTCTGAAGAACGTTGGAGATAAATTAGGTTATTTGTACGTAAGCATTTGTCTTTATTCTTTCTATTGATTATTATCAATACATAAAGGTGATGTGAATCTATAGTGTTCATGAATTTAGTCAATTCAGTAAAACTCAAAAGTTTGTAGAACTCAGCAACTTAATGAAACCATCACATAATTTCAAATTTCGACACTTCAGGCAATACAATCTGTCAAAACCTTCAGAATCTTATTATTTTGTTAGAAATTAAAATCAACTTAAAACATCTGATAAGTATATGAGATCTTAAACTATCAAAACAAGATGAAACACAAGAGAAGCACACTATTGCCAGGACTACCGCAAAACCATGGCAAGGTACTTTGCTAAATAATAAACATCACGTTATTCCATCACTTACCAGAAAATGGAGGCTCTAGTCAGATGCATTCACGAATGTAGAAATCCCACAGATCATCTATAATGTCAGGCTATCAGGGTTTGCAACAATCTTTGAAAAGGTTTGAAGGAAGGCTGCCAAGTCAGCACCATAGATAATCCGGTGATCGGCTGTTACATTTACCTGTAAACAGAATGACATGCAAAATGAAGTCAGGTTCAGTACAAATATTTAATCATTAGGAAAGCTTTGTTGTATTTGTAACCAAACGAGAAATTTTCAATTTTTGAAGTTGATAATCAAAGAGTATAAGAACACTTAAATCTCATGAAGAGTGAATGCTCAAAAAGAGGAGCATAACTCTAGTTTCTACCACTCTAGAAGCAAGTGGCCATGCTAATCCAACACCACCATGGGTGGTGGAGCTGCTGCTGGCAAGCAAATTATTTTGGCACTTAGCCCCAGCTAGCTAACCAGTTACTTTATTTTCACCCAATCGATATTCCCAGATCATATGCTTGCTAGCTATGCCCATGTCTTAGCAATAACCACCACTCTCCACACATAAAAACTGGTCAGTCAGAGTCAACAAATAAAGAATTACAGCCCAGAACGATAAGCTAATCTCATTCAAGATAACATTGAAAGCATGTGTAATAGGCAATAGATTCATCATGTTAACCAATAATTGTCTGATAAGTAATAAGTTAAGGAGGTGGGTTTCACATCTCAATGTAACTGTTAAGAAACAAGAATTGCTTTCTCAATTAAACTTCAAATAAGTGAACACTCTAACCATTGGTCATCCATTTTATGGATATCTCATCCCAATTTGAATCAAAACAAAATATCAATAGCACAGCATGGCTGTCCCTACTGAAAACTGCAAATTGCATCACATACAAGTTAAATAAGGTGCAACAGAGCTTATAAGAAGCAAAAAATGAAGTATTTGGGAAAGTGATATAAGGTTAACATGGATGATCAGCTTAACAAGAAGGATTTGGTTTATCTCAAAGACATTTTTTAGGCTACATCTTCTGCATTGTCTCTGGCAGATGGAAATGTTTCTTGTAGGTGGCCAGGTCTCTTGCAACTGTACAACAGGTCTTCAATCACATTTTGCTCAGGCCATGCTTGGCAATTTGATTTAGTTTTGGGGAATGGGCATGCCAAGCACTATTGCACAGCATCTAAGGTAGTCAAAGTGGAGTGAAACATCTTCGTTCGCTCAGATTTAAAATTTCAAGTTTCTATCAAGTACTTTTACATCTTGACTGCCACATGATCTGGGAACAAGATCCAAGATTTTTTTTTCTTTAAACCGACCTGCATAGTCAGCCTCTAGGTCGCCGACTTGACTCTTAATAATACAACAAACTATGATAATAGCCCCAATTCTATTGTTCCATGATGCTTAGAGAGTTGCTCCTAAATTCTGTGCCTAATGTCATACTTAATAGCATCACAATCGAATTAAATAAGGTGCAACAGAGCATGTAAGAAGCAGAGAACGAAGAATTTGAGCAAGTAATATAAGGTTAATATAGACCATGCCTTGTATATCACAAGGTCGAAAAGTTGTTCAACAAACAAAACTGGTTATTATTTTCCATGGGGTTCAAAGGTCATTCTTTCCATTCCATTTCTAGATCTGATACTGTCCAATGGGCAAAATCCCCATCACAATTACTTTTTTTTACTCGTAAAGCTAAGACAATTATGGTTAAGCCATCTTCTTTATTGCACAGAAGACACATTATCCTCCTAGAAAAATAAACCAACAAAACTTGTAGCTATGTTAGGTATCACTAAAGCAAGCATAAACTAAGTTGGAAGCATCACATCAAAGCGATTCCTAGAAAATGCAACATTTAAAAAAAATGGTTGAGAAACTTTTTTCCTCTCATTTGTATATTTTTCCCAGCCAAACAATAATTTAAATCTTGTATCCCATGTCAGGGTCCAAACAAAAGGGCTTATCATTTAATATTGATTAATAACTAGAAATTGAACTCACCAGCATTTTACTCTTCACACTGAAGAAACCATCCTTATCAGCCACCACAGTTGGCTTTGATGCTCCAACAGCCATGATAGCCCCCTGAGCATTCACAAACTTTCAGCATATTATAGAGATATATCATGAGGTAATAGAGGTGAAAAATTGTGGTCCTTATTACTAACCTGGCCCGGAGGAAGAATAGCATCAAATCTGTCCACTCCAAACATGCCCAGATTTGACAGAGTGAAAGTCCCTATAAGCAATATCAGTGAAATTTAATATGAGATAATTGCATCCCTATATCATGAAACCATAAACACATAAAATGGTAGACATGATTAAAGTGATGAAAGTGATTTAGTGAAAACCTGAATTGTACTCATGAGGCTGAAGTTGCTTTGCTCGAGCTTTCTCCACAAGCTCTTTCCATTTTTGAGATAACAAATACAGATCCAACTGTGCCAATAGAAACAAGTTACTCATTAAACTAACTCAAAAGTCTCTAGACCTATAGGTAACTGTGCCAAGATCCTTGTAAATGTACAGAAGGCTTCGGATCCTACTCACATCAGGATGCAGGCACTTGTCTTGAATGTTTCTCAAGATGAAAAAATAACAATAATAGATACAACATCAAATAGAATGAATCATATGCAGGTGTGATTATAACCTTGTCTGCATCCTGAAGAACAGGCGTTATTAAGCCACCATTGATAGCCACAGCAACAGCAATGTTGATATTACTATTGAAAGTAAAACTCTTTCCATCTTTACAGGTAGCATTGACAACCGGATGCTGAACAAGAGCCATTGCTGCAGCCTTGGCTAACAGCGCAGTCATTGTCACACCCTTTGGCTTCACCTACAAATTTGAAATCACAAAACATCAAACACAAAATAAAAATAAATTAATAAACCATTACAGAAACACAAGTCATATTCATCAATAATGCACCTTCTCATAAAGAGCATCAAAAGCACCAGTAATAATCGGGTATCCAACACGAAAAGTGGGGACTGAAAGACTCTCAATCATATTCTTCGATACGGCAGACTGCATTGTCGTAAAAGGCACAACACTAGAACCTGGAATCGGAGGAGGGACAGCCGTCGTAGTTCTCGGAGAAGGAGTGTCCGCAGCTGGAGCTGCTACAGTAGTAGGTGCCGCATTTTTAGAAGGTTCAATTCCGGCTGCCTTTTCTACATCTTCCGGAATAATTCTGCCAAACGGCCCTGTTCCAACCACAGAATTAATATCGACTTTGTGCTGCTTAGCTAACTTCTTAGCGAACGGCGTGGCCACAAGCTTTTTGGGTCCACTCGCAACTGTCTCCGGTGGTTTTTTCGGCTCTGGCTGTGAAATAGCAGGGGCAGGAGTAGAAGCAGCAGGAGGAGGAGAGGGAACAATAGCTTGTGGAGATGAGCTACCCCCATTCAACGCGGCTTTGGCCTTGGCTTCAGCGATTTCATCCTCGGTCTCGGCTAAAATTCCAATCGGCGAGCCGACAGGAGCAGACTCGCCTTCAGGAACGACAATCGCGGCAAGAATTCCGTCGTAGAAAGTCTCAACATCCATGTCGGCCTTGTCGGACTCCACAACGACAACACTTTCGCCTTTGGAAAGAACGTCACCCTCGGACTTGATCCAAGAAACAATCTTGCCCTCGGTCATGGTGGAGCTGAGAGCGGGCATGAAAATCTCGCGTATTTTGGATTGGACGGTGTAGATTCTTTGGCGTGAAGAATGAGGCTTTGATGCCGAGAAGGAGGTAAACGATTTCCATGGGAGAGAAGTGGAGAGGGAGGAACAGAAAGAAATGTTGGTTTTAGATAGAAAAGGAGATGAAGAAAGAGAGGCCATTGTGAATGTGAAGATTTGAAGGGAGAGGGAGATGAAATAGAGGGAAGAAGCAGAGCGGCGGAGGAGACGAGGCAGAGTTGGTTGGAGGCCTTGAGCTACCTCACTGTGCTAATATTGCCTCTGTTTGATGGTCAAGTTCGTTACTTGGAAGTCGAACTATCGCAGCCAAGCCAATGTACTTATGTGAGGCCCCCAGGCAAAGGTCAATAACAATGATCAAATTTTATTATTTTTTTAATTTATTTTCTAAAAAACCATAAAATCACGAGGAATTTATAATTATATGACTCTATTAAAGTTGAATTATAACTTACACTTCTCTGACTGATAACCGCAACAACCCTATTCTTTAAAATTTTCCTTCTTTTGCCATTGATTGGGGCAGCTTGAGCTTATGCAGAGAGAGAGAGCTCAAAATAGAATTCCAGTATAACAGTATGTGAAGGTGATGAAATAAGTTCTTGGTGGAGATTCGGAAGAGTAGTAACCAATGGACCAAGGAGAATGAATTGCATAATAGACTGAGTCTATTCCTTACTCTTCCATGGAGGAGGGAAGCACCGCCCCTACACCATCATCATTCCCACAGCCCCTTGAAGAGCACTTCTTCCTTCCTGTTTGAAAGAAATAGCTGCAGTGATTCACAGCAGAGCCCCAGGTTTGAACAAACTTTATTTTATTCAGCTGATTCTATAAAACATTGAGCGTCTAATTGTTGATTTATTATATTTTTGGCAGGGGAAAAGCAAAAATCAATATTTGGCCGTGGTGACTTGAGATATTCACAAGAATGGTTGGGAAATAGGTGGACGCATGTAAAGGGAAGACCTGATGCTGTGAACTGCATACTATCTTACTTGGGGATGAAGGAAGTTTCGGAGAAAACCTATGGTGGCAACCATTTCATTTGTGTTAGTGGACAATCATTGAAGGATTATACTGAACTTAGTGTATCTCTTTCGGAGTCTGGTCTGGTGATGTGAATTTGAAAAACTTGGATCTGGCTCTCGATCTTTCAAAGGATGAATTACTTGCACGGTTAAAGGTGAAAATCAAGGAAGAGAAGACACACTGAGCATCTCTGTCTGTAAGCAGCACTACCGAGATCATGGTCATAAAAACTCCTCGGAAGTCATTGGATCTGATACTTGTGAAAGGTTTTTTTATTCCGAAAACCATTAAAGTTGATCATGATAACTGCAAGTATTAAGTGATGCTCTCTTCAGTCCTTCATTTGTGCCTCCCCCGACAAGTTTGGTTATGTCTAGGTGATTAGATGATGTATATGCTAAATAGAATAGTTTATGTCCATCCTCTTTTCTTGCTTGTAGGAATTATTAGCCGTCCATATGTTATGTGGTACAGCTACTGGATGCATCTGTCTGTTGGGTAGCCAACCCACCATATTTTTCCAATGGTTGGCAAGTTTATGTGAGAAAATTTGCCATCATAGTCCTTGTAGTAGCCTGTGCAGTTATCCGTAACAGGTGCCTGCATATCGGAGGCCCAATTTTGGATGCAGCAGAATAGCCAGTTAGAACTCTAACCATTTTCTTTTTTTTTTTTTTAACTTGTATTATCATTTTTATGGTAATAAAAGCATAGCTTATCCATTACCCATGTCACAATTATGCCCTGTGATTAGTCTTTTGTTCTCAGGTTGTACTGCTGATCACACGGTTATAAAGATCACTTTTTATTCTGAATAGTTTGCTAGAATAATGTAATCTTTTACCGGACTACTAAAAGGTGACTCTGTTTATAGTCATGTGTACGCATCGATAATACTGCCAAACAGCCTAAGCCCACCCGTTTTGACATTTTCGGCCTTTGGGACCCAACAGCTCGAAACATACAACCGGGTATCTCTAAGCTTCATTGTTAAATATCTCCTCTATACATAAAAAAAAAAAAAAAAAAAAAATTTATGGATATAGGCGCATAGTATTATGTTCAAGCACTGAACCTGAAATTTCTACCGTTGGAGCTTGGACAGAACAAAGGGGCTCCAACGGTTAGAAAGGACCAGCTCTTATCTGAAATTACAGCTTTACTTGGCAAATTAGAATTAGCTAGTTTGCAGTCGTACCTAATTTCTTTTGATTTGTGAATCATAGAGGAAGCGTTTGGTGCTATAAGCAACCTCTATAAAGTAATTATATGAAAGAGCTAAATTTTCACCAACACCATGAATTTGTGGGGCGTCCCACCTCAGTGAAAGGAGCAGGAGCATCTTTGTCAACTATGCAGAAGCACCTTTATTCACTCTACTATGTTATCATGTTATGTTCTACTTTCATTCTCCAACAATTGAGCAATTTCTAAGAGATGACCTTGCTTTATCACTTCACGGAGATCCCCACCTAACTGATATTGGATTCTTTTCTCATCTTTAGTTCTTTCTCTGTTACACGCTCTCCGGCGTTATGGGATTGCACTTTTTACCTTATAAATGACTCTCCTGTAAGGTGTTTGTCTGGATAATCACGGAACAGCGCTATGTCGTCTGTGCTTGATGATGGGGTTAAGATTAAGAACAAGGAGCTTCCAAGAATTGGGTTCAAAAAATCAAGGACTAACTCATCACTTCCAGGAACTTCCCTTGCTTCTATGGAATCCTTATCTATGCCTCTGGTTTTTTCTCTCTCTTTTTCTAACTCTATTGTTATGGTGAAACTTTAGTTGTTGTTACTGGACTTTGGCTTTGTTTCTCGGTGATTGTCAGGTGCAGGAAGTTGTAATCTCTGCAGATATTCATTGTGAGGAGTGTCAGAAAAGAGTGGCTGATATAATGTCAAGACTCAAAGGTAAGATTTCTTCATGGAAATAATTATACTGTTTCTCAAATGCTTCGAGGAGTCCTACACTAAATACTAGTGATTCTAATTTCTATAATCTACATGCTGTTCTTCAACCGGAAAAATGGACAACTTTGGCTTTCCCTTTACAAAATATTAGGTGGTCCTTTCTGCATGTTGTCGGTTTGACATTACCGAAAGCAATCAGAGATTAAAATTACTATGAACATCTTATGATTCTAGATATAGTCTCTGTTATCATTATAAAAAAAAAATCCATTAAATAGGCTCAACAAGGTGACAGTAATAGACACAATAAAGCTAAGATAATCATCAATTCAGTTGCGAAGATGGACGGAAACCATTTATTTATTTTCATCTCAGACTTAAAAAAAATACCGGGATTTACTTTAAGAGGCCTGTTCTATTGCAGTCAATAAGATATGTCAACATTCAAATTCTCTTTGTTTGAGCAGAGACAGAGTCTGTGTTGATTAATGTGCAGGAGAAGACGGTAACACTCACATATAGATATCCTGGTGTTGTTAAAATATCCACTAAGGAAGTTGCTGGTATACACAGAAGCCCTCTAGGTCTAGGCAACAAAATCGCCACCCTGAAGCGGATATTTCGTTCAGCCGGCAGTTAATAACAGTTTGAATAAGATCCAGCACGCCAGAATGTGATTTCTTCAGTAAAAATTGTTGTAGGTTGAACTGGTAATGTACATATTACTTCACACCCAGTACTGACCAGCCAATCAAACGTGTAATTAGCTCTTGATTGTCATTGCAATTTTATGAAGATAAACAGAGTAGATGTGATTGCTTGACTCAGTGAGGAAATGTCAGGAAATGAAATATTTTGTCATATTGTTTCTGTCGTATATTTTATCTTATTTATTATATTCTATATAGTTGAGAACATTCAAGCCATATTTACTTCTGCATTATGCTTAAATTTTAGTCAGAATGTTTATTTTCCACCCATTTTATGACAGAATGAGAAGTCAAACCATATTCACTGTGCCTTGTGACGTCCACTATCTTGCCAACTTCGATATTTTCGCCCTAAAGGGAGGTGTTGGGTGCCATGGCAAAAGAGAAGCGGGGAGCTGATGGGTGGTTCAATGAAGGGTTTGATTGGGTTAAGATGTAGAAATGAAGTAGAGAATGAGCAGGATGAGGAAGGTGACAATGATGCTAATGTGTCTAGTGAGAGCGATGTAGAGGAGGATGTTGAAGTCGAGAGGAGGATGTTGTATGGAATTCAGTTCTTTGAAGTTCAGCTCACATGTAAATTCAGTTCTTCCATAACCTGTTTTGTTTCATACATTGAAGAGGTGAAGTCACATCGCATGCCATTGACGAGCAACAACGCAAAATAATGGTCTGGGGAGAATTTAGACCATCAGATGTGGCGATCAAGGTAAGAAAGAAGATGAACCACAGAGTTTAAACGAACAAGTAGATCAGTCGAAACCCTTGATCACTGGGTAATGATGGTCATACTCTAACATGGTGGTAGTGTGTGAGGTTTGTTACATGGAGGTTCGACTAAGAATACATACACAGGGAGCTACACAGGGAGCCTTGATTGTCTTATGGAGCTGCAAATTTCCACACGGTTGCTCGTAAGCAAACGAATTTGAGAAGACACTTGATTGGAGTTCTCGATCAAAATATATATTCACTCTAAGATTTTTTTATTGACAAAATTTTATCTTTTAATAATTTAAACTTAAATACTCATTTATTCGCCGTTAAATTTAATTCGTCAATATTAAGGATTTGGTAATTAAGTCCTTTCTGAAGAAAGAAAAAGATATTTTAGCTGCTTAGACGGCCCAATTAGAATACCAGGATTGACAGCTGGCAAAAATAGGAAAATCCACTTAACGCATATACGCAGTCATGTTATTAGCCGCGGCAAGAGACTCACCTTAGCGAACGACAATTTGAAATTTCGCTTTATATCTTAAAGCTCTCTCACCCTCGGATTATTTTTGACAAACCCTAACCCTAGATTTTTACAAATTCAATCCAATGGGCAGCGAACAAGACACCCAACGCAAGCACCGTCAATCCACCGTCGATGATGAAGTGGAGAAGTCCTCTAAACGACATAAACATCGTCATCATCACCATCGTCACCGTCAACACCGAAGCGGGAAGCACGTAGACGATACCAGTCACGGAGGTGATGATGTGTCCACTTCTGTTTCGATCATTAATATTTCTCGAGTTGATGATGACGTGGAGGAAGGAGAGATTCTTGAAGAGGACAATTTTGAAGCCAAGATATTGAATTCTTCTGAAATTAAGGCTGTTGAATTACTTGATGCAGTCGACTCTCGAATTCCGGTGTGTTCTGATTAACTTTATTCTGTTCTATATTTATTGGTTGATTTTATATATATATTCTGTTTGGTTGCCGAGAAAATCAGAAAAAGTAAAGTAATTTTGAACTTAGAATTTCAAAATTTTCCTTAGTTGCTTAAACAGCTACTTTCATTTGAATTCAAATGTTTTTTTACTATATTTTTTAATGATAAATGTTCTGTTTTCTTTAACTATTCTCGGTAACCAAACAGAGGTTCACAGTGTTTTCTAGTATGATTCACGGAATTCAATGATGAGTTTTTGGTTTGTGAGAGCTTGTTTAGAGTACCTGAGTGAGTGTCTAATGTATGCAAAAGACCCTGCTTGAGTGAATTGCAAAAGAAGTTTCCCCTAGGCGTTTCAATGGAGACTGGTGGCTTACTATTGATTTGTAAGAGCTGGTTTCATGTTTTTACTTATATCTTATGTATTCACCATAGATGCTTTTTATTCTTCTTTACCTTAGTTTTAAACTTCAGTGCATAGCTTAAATCCATTTGACAATGCTGTGTAGGGAGTTGGTAAATTTGATCATGCGAAAGAGACTCTCAAGAATAAGATTGATGATGATTTGGTTGCTAATTCTGGCATTAGTAAAAGGGTTCACAATGATCATCATGTTAATGGGGAATTTCCTCATGAATATAGGAAAAATTTTGATAGACAAGATAATGATAGACGGTTGGGGGAATCTGTGTCTCCTTCTAGAAAAAGAAGAAAGCAGAAGAATTATCTTGACACTGATGGAATGGAGGATGATGTTAGCAAAGTACGGGAGAGGAGAAAATCATTGTCCTCTGAAAGCTCAGGGGACAGGCATAAGAAGGTGGTGCTCCCACCATCACGTGGTAGATCTAATGATGATTTCCATGTTAGGACTAGGTCAAGGTCACACGATCTTGCTTTGGAAAGATCTCGTTCCCAAACTGTAATGGAAGAAGAAGCTTTCATTAAAAGAAGGTGTTGTCATGAACGGGATCTGAACAACTCTGGAGATGATAGGATTATTCAACGCAGTAGGAATGAGAGACATGGTAGTAAGGACTCAGTGAGGGATGAGGAAAGTGAACACAACAGCCGCAAACACAGTGGCAGAGAGGATAGCCATTGCAGTCGGGAGATACAAGATAGAGAAAGGAGTTGGGAGAGGGGGATGGGAAAGGAGCAGAGAAGGGAGAAGGAACGAGAAAACAGCAGGAATGTGGAGGTAAACAGGGAACAGAGAAAAGACAAAGAACGAGAAAGGAGTAGGGACAGGGAAATATACAGCAAAAGAGAAGAACGAGGTAGGGGCAGGTATGAGGAGGTTGATCTGGGTAGGAAAAGGGAGAAGGAAAGAGATAGGAGCAGAGATAGAGTCAGGGTAAGTGATGGAGACATAGATAAACATAGGGCAAGGGGGAGAGACGTGGACAAGGCAAGAGTTAGGGAGCATAACTTGGAGAGGGAGAGGGAGAGACAGAGTGATAGAAGTCGAGATAGAGCTGGAGATGTTGAGAGTGACAGGGAGAAGTATGGAAGTTTTGATGGCAGTTATGGAAACCGAGGTAGGATTAAACATGCTAGGCACTCAACTCATGATGATGATAAAGGACATTCTCATGATAGAAGAAGAAAGAGTGATCCAGCCAAGATTCAGAGTTCTAACAGTCATTCTTGGGAAGGAGGTGATGATGGAAACACAAGAGATGCTGATGATGAGGATGATTTTGAGGAAAGGGTTACGTTGAAGCTTGTTGAACAAGAAGAAGAAGATCTTATCAGAATTAAGGAGGAGAGTAGAAAGCGAAGACAGGCCATCCTTGAAAAATACAAGAATCAGCAGTTACAGCGGCATAGTGAGTCTAATTCTGCTGATGTTGAAAAAGATAAAAAGTCTTTGGAGCATCCTGGTATATTGACTGGTGGTGATAATGATTTTTTGGAAAATAATAATGGTAAAAGTAATGGAATTGATGGCGACAATGATGAGCAGCTATTTTCTGTGAGGAAGTCGCCTCTACAAAATGGAATTGCCGCTTCTGATGGGACTTCTGGTCCTGAGAGGCTTGGAGGTGGTACTCCCAAGGTGTGTCTATCCTCTCTGTTTGTTGAATGTTTTGATATGGAAGTACTAAATTGTCTGTTTGATGTGCAGTAATTATTTTTTCAACCTTTATGCTGTTGCTAATTTGATGGTTCTTTATTATTTTTGCAGAGTGAGACATCAGATCTTGTGTTTTGTGATGATATATTTGGAGAGACTCCTGCTGGAATTCAAAAATCGGTAAGATTGATGGTTACTTGCTATGTCTCTCATAATTTTTTCCTTCTTATGTTTGATGATGGTTGGATACTATTAAGGTGCAGCTTTTGATATTATGTATTTTGGTAGCAGACTAGTGATCGTGCTGTTCATTTTTTACTCTTTGTATATCATCGAACTTTATAATATTTGTGTCATTCAAAATTTTGACCTTTTGTTTTGTCCTCCTTTGAATAAGTTCTATGGAAACCTCAAGGTGCGTTAGAGAGTTCATTCTATCTGAAGAACAGTTTGAGATACCCTTTGTTTCCTGCTGTTGGTACTTGAAATTGTTTTCAATCCTATATTTATTAATTATTGATCTATGTGATTGTATGAATGTGTTTTCCATTATTAGTTTATTGTACTTGATCATGGGAGGCTTCAATTATGCTATGATTTATATTTGATAGGTTAGTGTAAAATTGATTTTTTTGTTCTTTATTGAACATAATTTGTGCTTGTACTGCTTCACTGATGCACTATGTTTTATTCCTTGAAGAGTAAAGCTGAAGGTTCAAAATTTGTAAGGAGTGGCTTGCATGACAACTGGGATGATGCAGAAGGGTACTATAGTAAGTTCAAACATCTATAGTATTTTTTTCAATTGTACATCTCCTGAGAGTTGATGTCCATTTTTTGTAAGCTTGCCAGTGTCTTACTTAACCATCAAAATCTCCATTTTAAGCTGAAGGAGATTAACTTTTAGATTTCCTTCTAACTTGTACAATTTATATTTTTTTATTTCTTTTAATTGTTTTAAATAAAAGAATTTTAAGTCAAGCTATTTCCTAGCAGATTCTCTGTTTTTCATTCATTTTTCACAAAGCAGGGGAAAATTGGGATTACTTTTGAACTTAGCCTGGGAAAGTTGTTACTTGTCTAGTTTTCAAAATTTCTTCTTTGAATAAAAGTTGTTCTGTTTTGCATTGTTCTCTGATTCCTTGGAAGTCAAGAAATACTGCTTTAAACAACTTGCAATTTAGTATTATATATAATTTATCCTTTACAAATGGGAAGTGGTTTATAAGAATTTGCTCTCTCTTCTGGACAAAAACAACTGGAAATGTTGGGATTGAATTTGTACCCTAGGCTATATCTTAAATTCCATGAATTTTGTTTTCCTGTAGTTGTTCTTCTCTCTTATATTATTACATTTCTCTTACAAGGCTATCGATTTGGTGAATTACTTGATGGAAGATATGAAGTCACTGCTGCTCATGGGAAAGGTGTTTTCTCCACTGTAGTACGTGCAAAGGATCTTAAAGCTGGTAGTGGTGAACCTGAAGAAGTGGCCATAAAAATTATACGCAATAATGAAACAATGTAAGTTATCTATCTTTTTTTTTTTTGGTAATTTAAGTTATTTATCTTTGTATCACATGCAAATTTGATACTGTGTTACCCTATTCCTGTGTTTTACCCTGTTCTGGCTGTCTGATTGTTTGTTCATGACAGGAACAAGGCTGGTCAGACTGAGGTTCAGATATTAAAGAAATTGGCAGGTGCAGATCCAGAGAATAAGCGTCACTGCATCCGCTTTATTTCAAATTTTAAATACAGGAATCATCTTTGTTTAGTTTTTGACTCGCTTCATATGAATCTGCGTGAGGTTTTAAAGAAGTTTGGCCGCAATATTGGCCTTAAGCTTACTGCTGTGAGAGCATATGGAAAACAACTCTTTATTGCCTTAAAACATCTCAAGAACTGTGGTGTTCTTCATTGTGATATAAAGCCAGATAACATGTTGGTAGGTACTCTTTAATTGTTTGGTTGCTTTTTGAAAAACTTTGCATCACCATCTAAAAAATTCCATTCTTGTGTCAGGTAAATGAGGCAAAGAACATGTTGAAGCTTTGTGATTTTGGTAATGCCATGTTCGCTGGTAAAAATGAAATTACACCTTATCTTGTCAGCCGATTTTATCGTGCCCCTGAGATAAGTATGTTCTGGCATTGGCTATTTTGTTAGCTGTTTGAAATGATGAATAAGATCTTTGTTGGTTGTTCAGTATGTTGTATTTGTTGCAGATAGTGATTTCTATTGATTAACATATCATTGAGTCATTCTAAGTGGTTCTCTTGCAGTTCTTGGTTTGCCTTATGATCATCCGCTGGATATCTGGTCTGTTGGGTGCTGTTTGTATGAGCTTTTTACAGGAAAAGTTCTTTTCCCAGGTGCTACAAACAATGACATGCTGCGCCTTCATATGGAGTTGAAGGGTCCATTTCCTAAAAAAATGCTACGTAAGGTAATATATGTGTATATATAATCTGAAGCTTGATTTCCTTGTCATTGGATATTTTTGTATAAATTTTGAGGATTTATCATATATGTTTAAGTACTAATGGGAGTGTATGGTACTATAGTCTAGTATTGCTTGTGTACATTCTCTCTGTCTGCATTTGAGAGGCTACATTATCTTCTTGTACTGATATCATATTTTGTCCTGGGTTTCTGTTTCCAGGGAGCATTTACAGAGCAACACTTTGATCAGGATTTGAATTTTCATGCTATAGAAGAGGATCCTGTTACTAAAAAGGTATGCGCACAATTTTCCCTATTTGTTTGGGTGTTTACTTTTATTGATGAAGTTTCTACATATTACAGTTTCCTCTTATGTTGATGAAGTGTTTAATCTGCATTTGTAGACTATAAAGAGGGTAATTTTTAACGTGAAGCCAAAAGATATTGGATCAATTGTTAGAACCTCTCCCGGTGAAGATCCCAAGATGTTAAACAATTTCAAAGATCTTCTGGAAAAGATTTTTGTGTTGGATCCGGAGAAGAGGATGACAGTAGCACAGGCTTTGGCTCATCCATTCATCTCGGGCAAGTGAACAATGTTGCTGATTTTATGACTCCAGAAATACTGTTGAGCTAGATATTTGTACATTAACCTAATTCATACTTAGATATCTAATCATTAGGCATTATTTGTCTTTGTCTTCTTTATCCTGGCATATAAGCTTTGAACACAGTGTCGCATGGTTGAAGTCGAAGGGGGGCGATGTTGGTCAGGAGTACTCTTTTCTGGTGGTTCTTTCAGTGGAATGTACTGTTTCTGTTGTAAGACAACTAGCCAAAGGCGTTTTTTCCTCTGTAATTATTCTTGCTTGTGGATATTGGGAAACTTCATTATGTATAATTTTTTTTGTCTTATCATAATTACATTTGTGTTTTAATATGGCTTCTGCATTTCAATTGGAATATTGAAAGAAACATCTCATGCCATATGAATTAATAAAATGTGCTTGTTTCATTGAGAATAATGCGGGATGTAGCAAGGAGAATTATTGTTTTCTGAACTTCAATAGTTCACTGTCATGTCTCTTGCATAATATATTGTCAGTTGCAATTTATAGTTATTGGGCTAACAATCCTGTTACCCAATTTTATTGTCTACTTTATTTTTTAAATCTTTGGGTCCTGGAGAGTCTAATTTAGTATTTCATTCAGGATATCTGCCACTGCTTTGAGGCAATCCTCCAGTGCTTAGATGCTGAAAAGGCAGCCAGGAAAGGTATCTTGGTTTGTTTATTGGGAGCTTGTTATGACACCATTAAATGTCATGTTACTATTGTAATGTTGCTGATTGGAAGATTGGTTAGTGGGATCAGATGGAAAATTTTAATGATTATCTAGAAAGGCCTTGTTTTTATGCAAGTTGCCATTATGTTTCTGCTTCTCTGATTTTATCTTGTGTATTATATGTGATAGAATTGTATTTTTCTTTTTTATCTTCTCATGAAGACATCGTGGGTTGATGTGTACTGTGTTTTTGAGTGCTATCTGTGTTGTTTTTTAAAATTCCTTCTAGTTAAGTCCATGTCCAAATGAGTTTTGCATTACATCTGATCCATGATCTGGTCATTCTGGAGGAACTTGCACTGGAGGTGTTTGGCTGCTGCTTGACGTGAAAGAATATTTCAATGAGTATCTGAATTATAAATCTGTTGGCCTAATTGTATAGATTCTCAGAGGCAATTGGCTTTTTTATGTCATTTGAGAGATCATTGTTTTGATCTAAGTTATTTTTTTCTTCCCTCTTACAGGTGCAGCCCTCTACTTCTGAAGGTCCTGTAAGTATTTTCAAATATCACCTGATGATCTCAGCTTAGTCCATTTTAATTTCACTTATTGTAATTAATTGTAGATCTCATGTGTATACACTAATCCTTGTACAGCATGTTCTGTTATAATTATTTCTCGATCTATATTTTGATTAGACTGCATATTACGTTGTTTACAACTTTTCCATGCTTGTGGTTAGTGTTTGTATACTGAAGGCAAGAAGCATTTCTTCAGATAATCCCTATGGGCTGATGTGTAAACTTTAAGGTATAAGTTGTTTGGTACCTTACTGGTATTCCATAGTATGACAAAAGATTAAATGTGGATGGAAGTGACAAGTAAAAACCACTTGATATTCCTATAAGATATTTGACAAGTTTAGGAGCCACATTAAAGAATTAAGTTAATGATGATACGTGGCTGAAGTCTTATTATGTTTTTGGGACTTTTATATCAACCCTGCTGTCATCTTGTGGCCTTTGATACTTGCTAATTTGATTAATTGGTTTAACATGTGATGACTACGTTTTTATATTCTGTTGGATTTTTATTTCCTAGAGGATTGTGAATAGTTAGTCTTAGAATGAGTTTGCAGGGTTTAATGTTGTACATTGGGCATGTGATTGAGAATATTTAAGCCAGTTGCATAATAGAGTTGCCACGGTAAATGGCAGAAACAGCCTGTAAGGCTTTTTAAATTTAAAGTTTGAACTTTATTAACTGCCAAGGTTGACCAGAAGTTCTTTCTCTGGTTTTTTACTTGGGTTTCCATAGAGTGATCATTCAAGAAATTGCACTTTGGAGGCATGTAAGCCAGTTGCATTATACTGTTGCCACAGTAACTTGCTACTAACTGAAGAAAGGTTAAAGTCTATATCTTTGGATTTTCGAGAGACTTGCTAATACCTCTTTTGCTTTGTATAAATGTGGTAAAATTTGGAAGCTAAGGATAGTAACATTAAGCATGCTAAAGTGTGTGCAGAGAATGTAATAATGCCTAGGGTTTGTGGATATTAAGTCTCTGCTTCTTATCTTTTGTCCAGGAGTCTGAGTTGTTCTTGATGTATCATGCACTTAATTTATTAGTTGTCCTAACAATTATTCGTATTGGTCTGTTTTTAGGTTGTGGCCTTCTCTAGCATAAAATAGTCATACTGTTCCCGTTAAATGACACAATCTTGTATGAATTTTATAAGTTAACCTAGTTTTTTTTTCTTCACTGGGTCTGTTTTGAAGTTGTGATGTTCTTACTCAAAGATAAGAACAGTCATATATTCTACCAGATGACACAAAGTTTAGTTGGTGCCTACACTGTAGTATGTGTGTGTGTATATATATATATATATTTTGAAGCAGCAAATAAAAATTAAAAGTCACTTCCATATTGTGTAGGATTTTATAATTGTTTGACTTGTAGACATCTGACTGTTCTTTAAAAAGGTTAGGTGCGTTGCTTGTAGGCACATAACATTATTAGAATTTAGTTCTGCAATTTTAGTCTTTACCTTATAATATATACAAAACTTCTCACAGATGCCATTTGTGGATATTATTTATTTTAACAGATCTGTATCTAGATTATATGAGACACATCATATTATTGATCCTCGTTGTTTTAGTTATTTCTACCCAAAGTTCATGTTATAAGTTCAGTATTATTGTCATCTTCATGTTAAAATCATGTCAGGTTTGCATTCTTAGGTGTTAAAAACTTACTGAAGGAGTATAAACCATGATATTGTTACAATGAGATGGTAGTGTACCGTTTATATGGTGAGTCGCCCATGATTTTCTTGGCCTAATTATTCACATCAAAACATCGTAACTTATGGTTTTTGGATCAGCGGTAACCAAGAACCTGACTTGGTGGAATATGATGTAATGTTTACCAGATATTGGGTGAACAACTTATCAGTAATTATATGTCTGATTGTATGACGTAGACCTGTTTTTGGATTGAGAGAGAACTTTTACATTCCTTGTGCTGACCTCTGTTTTCATTTGTTTAAATGGTTTTTTGTGCATGTGCCAATGGCAAAGCAGTGGTATTATTAGGGTTGTGACTGGAAATAATCGAAAACAGTGCTGAAGACAAGGTAATTTCGAATCATGTATGTCTTTTATCATTGCTAAAATCTGAGCTTAGATTAAATGTTGTGAAGACAAATATAAACAGTAACTGAACTAATTTCGGGTAATATCATGCTTGCAATTGGGCTATACAAGTAGCTGGACTCGGTATGATTGGGACATTTGGGCAAATTTCATATTGAGGTAAGGGTACCATACATGATTTTGCTTTTGAACCAGGTTATGTTCTTAAAAGATAATTTAGGAAAAATGTAGGGATATGTATTGATCGCTAGAACTAATAAATTTAGAAGAGCTGTAATTTTCTAATTTTCAATCAAGACATTTTTCATATCTGTCTGTATGATTAACATCTGTACATCAGTTTCCCTCCGTACAAGGCATCAGTAATTTCTACCATAAATCATCTAATTGGACAGCAACCTTTGTTGGTGGATTGAGAATTACTATGTCGAACTTAAAATCAAACTTATACGTTACACACGTCTATATTTTTCAACATTGAAGGGAAACTTTCTCAACATTATTGAGATAGCTTGTCTTTATCTTTCTGTTTGTTTTGAGTATACATGTTGAACACTATTTATAAACAAGTGTTTGAACTAACATGACTATACAGATTATATTGAAAACCCTTAATTTAAGCCATTGATTTGATAATGGTTTAAATGAAGCTGGTGTCATACTGCCATGTCATTTATATGGCTAACATCATATCTACATGTAATTTATACGACTAACACCACTAGAAACTAAATTCTTGAAGCGACCTGAGTGGCTGAAGGTATATAAAATTTGAGTGGAAGTAATGTGTTGGCAAATGAAATGACAACTAATCTTTGATGTATTTAGTGTGTTCATGAATTATGTTGCTATAAACAATCTGTATGGTTCTTTGATTATTTGAATAGGAATATCAGATGAATGAGCAACGCACATCTTCTAGTAGCCATCAAAGCCAAAGCAGTTTAATACTGATATCAACTAAGGCATGATACTTGACTTTTATGCTAGATTGAGTTATAATGGATTGTTTCTTACTTTGCCATGAGACAGTGATTTTCCAAGGAAGAAATAATACTCAATGGTGGCCTGATGATCAATAAGGTCTCTTGCCTGATTAGTTAGAATAAACATGAAGTGAGAAATGAGCGGCCCATAAAGAAGGTGCCTTTAAGAATTCACAAGATAATATCATAGTGGGCCGAGCAGCGAGTAGACTTGTATTGGTTAATAATATGAATAACATAGGTGATATCAAGTCATATGACGATGAGATAAATTAAACTTCCTACCAATTGTCTATATAGGGTTGGGTCTAAACTTGGTGTGTCATCCATAAAAGCAAAGCAAGTGTTTGGTTAGAGGGGAGTAAGGCAACCTTGGTTTCTATACTGCCAACATTGGAAAGCAAGTTAGATGCATGCTTGGACTGAGAAAGAGAACAACCATCAAGATCTTTCGTTTTAAAGTGTTTTAAGGAAGCATTTAAGTTTGGTGATGTCAAGTAGATGATCACCAACAATGATCATATCATTCATATAAAGTAAAAGAATAAGGCTTTGTTCCATCTTGTGAACAAAATGCAGAACCATGGGGACTTGAAAAAAAAGGCAAAAAAGTTCATAATCCTACTAAACTTTGCATACTAAACTCACGATAATTATTTAAACTCATAAAAAATGCAACACAATCAACATACTTTATTAGGCAGACAAGCATAATCAAGTCATGGTTACATATGGACTTCTTCCTCAAGCTCAAAGGAATTTTTAATATCAATATGACAAAAAAAAAAAAAAAGTCATTTTTGGACTATAACAATTGCCAATAGATTAAGAAGAATGGACATAAGATGTGTAACCATGGAAAAATTTTTTCTTAATAATCGATTTCATAAAGCTCTTAGCCATTAGACATGCTTTAAAACATTCCATAAACCCATCAGAATGAGTTTTGATCTTGTAGACCTATTTACAACCCTCGAGTGTTTTATTTGGTAGAAGATCTACAAACTCCATGTGTTAATTTTCTCTAGGGTTTGGATTTCTTCATCTGTTGCTTGCTACTAAAGAGGGTTAGAGTAAGTGTCATAGTAAGTGTGAGACCTATGCAAGGAAACAATAGCTAAGAAATAATGAAAATTAATAAGATGGGAAAGAGATTTTCTTATGTGAGTTGATCACCAAATGTTAGATTATTTGGCTCATTGAGTGGATCATGATTTGTCATAGGTGCATAATCCTCAAAAGTTGTCAGATTATCAAAGCAGTCATATAATGAATGACATGATCAAGCTCAAAAATTGCAGTAGATGGAAATAATTTTTAAAAAATAGTAATAAAGGAAGTAAAAAATAAGATACCAAATTTTGATAGAGGAAAACATAATATGTTCCTAGATCACTACTTGACAAGAGATACATAAGGCATTAGGAGATTGGATCCCAACAATGATACATTTTATGTTCTATATCATATTGCAAAACAAAAAAAAAAGTAGGCACATGGTTCAAGTTCAGATCACTCACGGGGTTATGAAAGAACAAAACAAGAATATTCAAACACTTTCAAAAGATTGTAGTTCGATTGGTAGTCAAGAAGAAGCTTATAAGGAGTTTGATTATTAATGACAAGAGATGAGGCACGATTGATGACCAAGATGGTGGTGAAGGCAACCTCCCCCTAAAATGATTGGGACAAGAAAAAGATAAAAGCATTGTTCGAGTATAATTCAAAATATATCGATGTTTACAATTGACATAACCATTTTACGTAAAAGTGTTGAGACAAAATTGTTGAATATATTAAATTATAATCTCATTTACAAATATCAAGTAAATATTAAAAAACATAATAATAAAATCACGAATATGTCTCTTCGGATTAAAGAATCGTTATATATGCAATTAAAATGAGCTTAAGCTTGATACATATGTTCGGAGGCTCTACCACGTAGAATTCTATCTTTGATCATCCACACAAAGGCGCTATGATGTCGTTAAAAGTAGGAAATTGTTAAAAAAGTTACACAAATGCTAGCTTGTGTATTTATAAGAGTGAATTATAAGGTTTGGCAGAGAAAATTTAAGAGAAAAACTCTATTTTTATATAAAACAATTGGCCCAGAAATTGTGACTTGGTTAATCTATATGAAATATTGTCATAGCCACACAATTATTACACTACACACCCTTAACTTTTGGGTTATTATGGTGTAGTCTCAAACTTATAGTTTCTCTTAACTTGGTGAATAATATGATTTGTATTTATTTTCAAATATCAAGACACATTAATACACATCTAAGTTCACCACATCTGAGAGAAACCTAAGGTGATCACTCTTCATACAATAAACTTAAACATTCTAAGTTATAGAAAATAATGTATTATTTTGTATAACTTATATTTATTCACAGATTATAAGCCAACGTTAAACCGATTATATCTATAAATGGTACGATTATTGTGCAATCTAAACTTCATCATACTAATATTTTGTCAAGACTGAGACATAAAAGTAATGTTAATCTCATAGTTCAAACGATTAAATATTATTGGATTCAAACATTGACCTAATGCTATTATAACCACAAATTTTAATTTGTTATAATCATTCGATAAATAGTATCATGAAATATCTTCTCTTATAACCAGAAATGATGAATCATATATTAATATTATAATCCTACACATTTTTCGACTTAGCTAAAAACTATCATATTTATAGCTCTAATAAGAAGATTACATTAAGCTAATGTCAAACTAAGTCGATTGATACATAAGATGTTAATCGCAAGTATAAAGATCATATGCACCACAATTATTAGAAGATTCATTCTGGAGATAGTAAGGTTATCATCAGTGTAAAATCCTTTAGTAGATCAATTTAGTGAACATGCAATTAATATGTATTCATGTATTACACCAGATTGACATCAATAACTTTGATACACAAGATTTATCGATAAAATCATTCAATATGACGATAACTTTATCGCATTATTAGTTTCCTTAAGATACGATGATTGTTGTTATTATAATCCGTAAGTCCCCGCCCAAATTTGTCATATTCTTCGTTTTCTCCCTGAACTGGCATTTTAATGTCTCAAGTCATGTAATGCTTTATCCTTTCAGAGAAGATTGCATTCCTTGATTCCATTCACTGTATGAATTGGTTCCATCTAAAATCCTAGAAATTGGTAGTTGATCTTTATTTTGTCCATTGGAAGAACATGATGAAATGATTGATGTAAACAACAACAAGAAGACAAATTGATTGATCAGTTGAGCGAGACAAATTGGCTTATGTAAATAGCAGGAAGAATGAAAAATAATTGATGCAGATGAATAAGATAAAACATATGATCTAAGCAGTCGAAACAAGACAAAAGAGTTGATGTGGGTTTAGAGTCAATGTTCACTAGACAAAAGTCAACATCATATCCACATGGCATTTACCTCTCTAATATATCACCAGATCATTTATTTATTTACCACGTCATTTATTTATATGACTAACAAAAACCTATTATATAAAATACATAGGCTAATTCTTGCGGATGGTTTTCTTAAGTAATGAAATGTGAAGGTAGAACTTGGGTTGAATTTGATCTGCATATATATGGATTTGTGTTTAGGTTTAGTTTGTTTGAAGGGGAAATCATATGGTAATTGACAAATACAAAATACAAATATCTTCGAATTGTGAATATATATTGTGTGTTGTACTAATTGACCATATGTCGAAACGAAATAGTGTCGTTCTAAACAAATAAAATGATGTTATTTTAAGTTTAATTTATATTCAAAATGATCATGTTCACATTTATTTGCATAATGACGAATATAACCTAACTGAATTCAAACATAATCATTATTTACAAAAACAAACACAAATGTCCACCAAGTCATGTTTGGCGAACACGAACCAAACACGAATATTGTCTATTAGCAAATAAATCAAATACGCATATATACCTAATTGTGTTCGATTTAGTTGGAATCCAACCTTAAGTAAAGGATCTATTTCAAGGGAGTTGACCAAACAAGAACCTCAAGCCACAAGTCAATTTTGCCCTTTCTTGCCTTGCCGCGCTCAGGAACCAGCGCCAAGTGAAGTGCTCAATTGAGGGAGGCAATATCAACCTTGCTGTTTGCAGCATCGAGACGTAGAGAGTTACTCAGTTGAAGAACGATTGCAAGGGTATGGTTTTTTATTTCTAATTTAGATATGTACAGTTGAATAGGTTTTCAATTCAACATGGAAAAGGTAACGAGTTTTCTGTCTAAGCAGAGATCCAGTCCTCAATATACCTTTCAAAAGCCGATCACAAAAAGTGAAACTTCATGTTGTTTTATGAATGGATGCCCAATTTCACCGTTATTCTTATTTAGGACTAAATCAAAAAACTGAAAGATATTGATTCATGGATTTCTGTAGATGATAAGAAAGCTGTCAACCCTTCAGCTAGAGCTGGAGAACACAATGGAAGTACTCAAGGGGATTGCCAAATTGTTCTGGAAATTGAGGAAGCCTCTCCTGTTTCCAGTGAGGTATTGATAACTATATCAAGCAAAAATTGACATTGTTCAATGACTTCTAGCTTGTTTATGACCAATGCAGGAAAATTAGGATGTAAGCAAGAAGCAAAACCACGCTGAGCAGAAATCATCAACTAATTTATCTCCCACTAGGCCTAACGATCATTCACAAGATCTCAGAAAAGATGATGAGTATTCTAATTTGACCGAGACAGGGAAGAAGTACAAGGATTTAGCCGATGCAGCTCAGGCAGCTGCAGCGGCTGCAAGAGCAACTGTTGAACTCTCCAGATCCGAATTTCATGATCCTGATGATGATCACAGCAGTCCTAGTACTAGGAAAAGAAAAGCAACTGGAAGAGACAAGTCCATGATACTTCAATCTGAACCTGAAAATGAGGAAACTCATGGGGGAACAGAATTGCAGAATCAAAATTCAATGTTAATGCAGCAGAACTTGAGAGGTCAATTTCTGGTTCAAGTTACAGAGGAAAATCTAAAAGGTAACTATAATGTCCCTTGGAGTCGACCCTGTAACTTTTTAGTTACCAGAGAAGGATATAGTTTTATATGAGAGTGACAGTGAGGGCTCGGTTTTTTCTTGTGAGATCTGTTCAAGGTCTGGAGCCAGTCTGAAAGTGGATACTGGAGAACCCACTGCCCATGCTGCTGAAGGATCTGGGTTGAACCGTGTATTTTTGGGGAATGTAAGTGGTGATGAAATTTTTTGCATGATAATTCTGTGGATCATATGTAAACAAAATGGTCTTAGTGATGCATTTCACACCATTTGTAAGAGCATTAAGTAGGAGAAAAGTAAAAGAAACATGCAATTATGTTTCTCTGGAGGAATCAGAAGAAAAGCCAAAATGCAGTGACTAAACGAGCATTCATGATGGCCAATGCACAACCTAAACTTCACCTTGGACTACATGTATCAATTCTCATATGCCAAAATTCAAAAGAGATAAATTAATAAATAAAAAACCATTTACATTAGAGCAATCACAAATTTAGATAGACTAATATTCATTTGCCAGTTAAACATAAATGATTAAGTAAATGTTGTCTTCAAGGAAGAGTTTCAACAACCATCTCAATAATCAATGGTTTCAACAAAGTTAGCTCAAAAATATTATTTTTATGCGCCAAATATAATATAAAGAGCAAGCCCTTTCCAACATTAACTATCATATCATGTACCATTTCACATAACATCTGTGAAAGATAAACAAACAAACTAATTTTCAGAATCCAAGATCTAGATCTAGCAAATATGCTGGATTTACAATAATGAAGACTGAAAAATTTTATATGTCTGGTCCTCGATAAAGTATATGACACTACAAAAGTCAATGGCCCCTTGCCCGCTTCTTACCATGTTGCACCAAATCATAAAAAGCCTGCAGACTCACACCAACATCTTCATCATATTCAATTCCAAGCTCCTCCTGCAAAACATGACCAACCATTAGAGAATGTGTCCAACACAATACCACATGGTTTGAAGAAACAAATGATGTAAACAGAACCTTGAATTCCTTCACATCCTTAGTTGAGTTCTCAGTTATAGCATCCCATATATCTTTGAACATTCTTTTCCGCTTTCTCCACTGACTTTCTTTCTCCAAATACATCTTCTCGACCGCCTTCCTCTCCTCAGGCTTCACCAGGGTCACTCCTCCACGCAATTTTGCCAGTTTATCCTCCATTTCCCTAACCTGATACATAATCAAGAAAATGCTAAGCTTTTCTCATTCTTCCTCACAGGTAAAAGTAAATTGAAATCAAATACTCCATGCCAGACACCTCCTTTCGTAGTTTGGCTTCTTTCTCACGTATTTGTTCCAATGTTAAATTTGACTGCAAAGTTTTGATTTCTGCAATAATCGTGTACGCTAATTGTCATTATAGAACACAGAAGCCATCCTTTCAACGTTCCATACAACAACCAAAATTCATAAATAAAACCCATCAATAAAATGTTAACTAATTACCGCAAAAAAATATTCTCCTTCCTTCGTAAATACCAACAAAAAAAAAAAAACTATACCTCCCTCAACCCTAGTGATGGCCTTCTTCTGTTCTTGAAGCTGCTCTTGCAGCTTGGCATTTTGTTCTTTCATCTGATTAAGCTCTTCATTATTTGGAATGTCAAACTGGTCTTGCCTAGCAATGTATATCTTCTGTTTACCATACTCCTTGAAGGAAATCTTTCCACTATCAGCAAGATTATCCAACGCTTTTTGCACAGCCGTCTTTTTAAGGTTGTACTTCTGTAAGGAATCAGCCACGTTTTGAGAATTTAATGGCCGATTTTGCTGGGAGAAAAAAACAAAAACAAAAGAATAAAAAAGAGTTAAATCGAACTGAGAAGAAATGTTAAACAACAAAATTTAAGCACAACTAGATATTGATTGTTTCTCTTCTCATAACACATTTACAAATTCACCGAAATCCAATATCACCTCGTTCACAAAGCCGAGTACGATTGCTGAAAATTTTTAAAAAGAAAAAGAAAAATCGTGGATTCAGAAAAGAGCAACAAAATTGATAGAATCGATTCTTAGCTGATGGAAATCGGAGAGTGCTAATTACCTTCCGTATTATCAGATTTAGGAGCCATCTCGAACTGCGCGGGAAGCAAAAGAAAAACGAGGCGAATGTTTGGCCAGGACGACAAACACAACTTGCCTCATTCCATGAGAACGTCAAAACGAAGTCGTATCTTAATGTAGCTTATTGTAATATTTTTGACAAATCAACCCCCAATTGAAATCAGAAATTACGCTTCAATAAGCTACTTGCCGATTCTCATTTCTCGCTCAGAAGTTGCCACGTCATTGTACTTCTTTGTCACTAGTGTCATTCAGTCTTTTTACATTTAGCTTTTTGTTCAATTTTATAGAAAATGATTTAGGATTACTCTCTAAAATTTTACAAAAAATTATTCAAAATTATTACCAACCATAACAGTGTGTGTGTGTTTTTTTTTTTTAATAATTCAGGAACCCTTGGTAGGGCAGATTCAATAGTCTATGATTATTTAGACCGATCAAATCAATAAAAAACGAGCCTTCATCATCTTTTAGAGTCCCTAGATTCGCCTGTGATTTGTTTTATCCTTCTCTTTGTTTCTCAACTTTGCTTTGAATACAAATTGGAGTTTGATTGCGGTTTCCCGTTAACCAAGGTATCAGTTATGTTCATTTTGATGCCAGCATTCTTGATCCCTTGCATAGTCATCCGGCTGAATGAGGCTGACGCCGAAAATGTTCAAAGAAAACGCTCTCAAGTTGGCTCCTTGATGAGAAATGGGGCACCCATTGTAGGACTAATGGAGATATATCTATATCTCTTTACATAATTTTCTGGCCCTGGTTGACAGTTGACAACCTGCAAAATATTCAGACAGACAAGGTAGGCATAGTGAATTATCTTAGATTTGTGCCTGTAGCTAGCTTAATTGCCTAGCTTCTCTTGTTGAACCTTGATGAAGAACTGTAACTAACGTGTAATTCGCTAGTGAGTATTGCTGAAAGGCATTGATGATAGTTAGAATGAGCAGAAGGTTAGAGATGAGATTTGAATAGTTTCTCGGCTCTTCAACTGACTGTGTGACCAGAACATGTTCGTGGACGTCTGATAAACACCAACTCACTGCTCGCTTTGGCAAGCACAATTAGCATGAAAGCTAGTAGTTGTTAGCCATCAAAAGAGCCCGCAACATTAAAATTGAAATTATATAGTCTTTACTTATTCTAAATAGGTCTAGCCAAGCTCACTCACAATCCTGTTAAATCCATATTCGTAATCATGATTTAGTTTTCAATAGCTAACAAATAACGCAGAATTACACAAACCCAATTTTGTGAATCAAAAGCAATGCTTTACTCTACTATACACATTTAGGTCGCAAGATTACCACCACTTTGCTGCCATAAATTGATGATATCAGTGGCCTGATTAAGAAGTATAATCATCTCATCTTCTGTGATATCCATGGCTTGCTCTCTAGAGTGGCCTTCAGTTCTTCCCATGCATCTTTTCTTGGCCAAAAGAAATATGGACTCATAGGAAGGGTGCCATGCCCAGGTATTGATTGCTCAAGAGCAAGACCAATGTTCTTCTTCTCCATCCATATGAACTTCAATACAAGCCTTGGTTTCGCAATTTGCTTCGCCTTGACCACAGCTTTCTGCAAAAATCATTAAAATTTTCTAAATAAAGCAAAGCTACGCACATACATAAAGAGCGAAAGAAAGAAAAGTATGGACCTCCATTTCTACTGCGGTTGAGGAAATGGTGTCTCTGGATGTTTCAGCTATGAGGGGTTCTGGGGCGGCTAAAGTAGTACTGAGTCTTTGGTTTCTTGAAGTGGGGTTGGAGTTAGTATGTACGGAAGTTGTGAATGATTTAAGACTGGGTTTACGAGAAAGAAATGAAGAGCCCGTGATTAGAGTAGTATTGATACTGGATTGAAGCGCCATTGAAGATAACATCTTGTGATTCGTTGGAGGAGGATATGGAGTTTTTATTGTGTAATAAAAAAAGGCAAGAAAGCCTCTCCTCACTAATCAGAATTATGTTGCGTTCGGACATGGGGATTGAACAAGGCGCAGCGCGGAACTTCTGAGTACAGAGGAGATTGTAAAGGGCTTCTGGGCGGGGGCGTACTCGTGGAGTCAACGACAGAGAGACCAAGCTTGGCTCGCTGAGCATGGTTCTTTATGGACTAAAATTTCATGGCCATTTCAGAGTTACATAAACCTAATTGCAGAGCTTTCTATACATACCGAAAGTTTTCAAGAAATTTTTATTGTAATCAGCATTTTCATTGCAGGTTGGGAAAATGAAATTACCCTTCCCTTGGAAATCAATTCTATGGATTATTAAGCACAGTTTTGCTTTTCTCTAACTTGAATTGTGATGATTAGGTTGATTGGTCTTAGTGAGCTCGCATGGGGGTTGTGTTGATGGATACCTGCAATGTGTTGAATATGAGAGGATTCCTCCAAAATATGAGAGGATACTTGCAATGTGTTGATGGGTACTTGCTATTTCAGAGTTACATAAACCTAATTGCAGAGGCCAAAGGACATGTTCCCACCCATAGTTTGAGGCGGGGCCAAAGTCCCACCCGCTGAGTTTTAAAAGCCCAGAGTCCCACCCTTCATCTAATTTCCATCCAATTTCATTAATCCATTTTATGAAATGACAAAACTATCATTATTAATAAAAATTTATAATAAAAATAATATTTAAATATATTAAAAATTATAAAAAAATTTATAAAATTATAAAAAATAATTTAAATTTAAAAAATTAAAAGCTAGCCACCGCCGTCGCGCTGGCGGCGATGGCCGCATCAAATGGCACCAGGTGGCCGTTTCAACCACTTGGTTCCAAAGGAGGCCAGATCTGGCCTCCCGAATCGACGGAGGAGGCCAAATCTAGCCACCTCCGCCAAAAACCTTGGTCGAAAACGGCCGTTGGGGTCAAAGCCGGCCATCTCCAGCCGTTTCCGGCCTTTTTCTTGGCCGGAGGAGGCCAAATCTGGCCTCCCTTGGAACTAGGTGGTTGTTCTGGCCACCTGGTTCCATTTGATGCCGCCACCGCCGCCAGCGCGGTGGCGGTGGTTGGCTTTTAATTTTTTAAATTTAAATTATTTTTTATAATTTTATAAAATTTTTTAAATTTTTTTATAATTTTTAATATATTTTTATATATATTTAAATATTATTTTATATTTTTATAAATTTTAACTCTAAAATGACAAATTTGCCCCTTGACTTACTGTTGACTGTTAGATTTAACAGTCAATGGGTGACATTTCGGGTTTTCTAAACTCAGCGGGTGGGACTTTGTCCCCGCCTCAAACTATGGGTGGGAAATGTCCTTTGGCCAATTGCAGAGCTTCTGACGACCCCATTGCATGGTGGCTACGGATCTGCTGTAAAGTCTTCAGACCAAGAGGAATCTCTGGTATATCTCATCTCTCAGTATTCCTTTTTTTTTTTTTTAATATCTCTTTTCTCTGTCTTCTCGGTGCCTTTCTGATATCTTCCAGTACACTCATACTTTTAATATTACATTTTTTTCACACAAAATATTTAAAATATAGCAATAGGTTACAGTGATCATGAAATTTCGGATTAGGTTTCGGAACAAAAGTATAAAATAAAGTATGAATTTATTTAAAATTTATAATTTCTGAATACTTTCATACTCTACAATTTAACTTTAGAGCTTTCGTTTTATTTAATTTTAACAGATTACTTTATAAATTTGATTAAATTCTAATTAGGATGTAAATGACGTATGATATTATTATTGACGATCTACAAATTTGTACATATATTCAATGTTTCTACATTATATTTCTAAAATAGATTTTATGTGAAAAAATTATTTATTCAAATTTAAAATTTGTCATTCCACAAAAAAAAAAAAATAGTAACAAAGTGTATTTTATTATATTAAAAAGTTATAAATTATATATATCATAATTTTTGGAATTATATTTTTTCAAATTACATTTTAAAAATCTATGAAATTATACATAAAATTAGTGAGATCAATTAAAAGTAATTATAAACCATTAGTTTTAATATTCAAAAAATATTTATATTATTTTAATAAAACATTATAATAGAGACAAATTTTGAGTGTAAATACATATTTTAAAAACTTAAAAAGGGTAAAATGAATATTTTATTTAAAATATTATTATATTTTATAATAATTTATAATATAATATTTACATCTTTAATTTATTATGATTTTTTCAAATATAACTATTACTATTCAAACTATTAAAAGACATTTAAATTTTTGAAAAAATAAAAAAATATGTTTAATTTTTTTCCAAATTTAAGGAACCTTATTAAATATTTTATTAATGTCTCAAAAATTTTTTGAAAATTATAATTTACAATCACACATATAATTACATTATTAACAACCCTGTTTATTTATACAAGTAAATTTTTTATTATTTTTAATTAGAATTAGTATAAATTAGAATAAAAATATATTAAATAAAATTTTAAAATAAAAAATTTATTTAATTAAAATAAAATTAATAAAATTTATTAATAATTTTAACATTATAATCCTATTGATCTACAATAAATATGGATCAATTTGATCCAAAAAATAAGTTTGTTTATATAATACTTAAATCTTGTGTCATATTAAATAATTAATGAAAATAATTTTTTAGATCAAATTAATCCACCTTTATTGTCCATCGACGATATTATATATATAATTTTATTAGTTTTGAGATAATAAAAAAAATAGATAAACGTTTTTTATCTCTCTAATATTAATATTATTTGTCTTTAATGTTTTTATTTTTATTAAAATATATTTATTATAAATTAATTTGACCCATTTAATAACAGTAGCAAATATTCATTGATGGAATGGAATTCTAATTAATTGTTTTAGATAGTGTGACACGCATTCATAATCATTTCTATATTTATATATTTTCTTATACATTAACATATAAATTTGAATTAAATTAAATTTAAATTTGAATTTGTTTGAGAAATTCAAGCTTAATTTATTATTATTGCATTTTTAATTTAATTAATAATTTTAAAAAATCATGTTCTTTGAAAAAAAAACATTAAAAAAATTAAATGGCGGTGAAAGTGAAAAAAAGTAAAACATTTTAACACTTTAATAATCAAATTTCCCAACTATAATTAAGTCTCCCTAATTCCAAAAGAAACTTGAATAATACATTTCATTTATTATCACATAAATTTATTAATTAAATCATAAATAAATTTATTAAATAATCATTTCGGACTTGACGGAGTCAAATTGAGAGTTGAACTCGAGGATTCGATTTTCAGGGCACAGATATTCAAATCCAGTCCAAATTAGGCCCGCGGGCTAATTATCATAGCCGAGTTTTCTGATGTTTACAAATAATTGCTAGAAATCTTTGAGTGTCTTCTTTCTTTCTAATCAGAGTCTGCCGACGGGAAGACATTGAGATCGGTGAGAGTTTCATTGTTTGCTTTGATATGAAGCAGACGGCTTTTATTTTTCAATTCATTTATTTGTTGTTTAGTTTTTACAAGATCTGGGGTGAAGAAATAATAAAATAATAAATATTTAACAATTTGAGTTTTATGATTTAAGTTACCAAAAAATTCGATGCAGTTGAAAATGGTAATTCTCTTAGGGACAGTTTAAATTGATATAATGTATATACGTGTATATGTATGTATATATATATCCTGTGTTATCTTCATTATCTATTATAACAAACACGGCATCGGGTTGTAGGATTTGAAATCTTCGAACTGTCTTCTTACTTTAATTTTCTCGACAGTTTCCTCAGTCTGTGAGTTGAATTTTAGGGTTTGTCCCGGATCTCAAAGTTTTGATTTGATGTGACCTTATTTTACGTACCGTTTTTATTGCTTAAAATTTGTCCGAATATAATAAACCAGAAAATTTTGGATCTAGTGTTTGAAATGGTCGTTATTGGACTTAAGTTCTTACTCCCATTGGCACTGTATTTGGATAAATTTGCATTACTTGGTTAACCTGGTATTTTTTTTTGTTAGATTAATTAGGGTTATTTGCAGGTGCTTGTGTGACGATAAGGGATTGTAAGAAATTCGTGAAAAAGATTTGAAACATAATGTCTATGGTCGATGAACCACTATACCCAATAGCTGTCCTCATAGATGAACTGAAAAATGATGACATCCAGCTTAGGTTGAACTCCATCCGGAGATTGTCAACAATTGCACGTGCTCTTGGGGAGGAGCGGACAAGGAAGGAATTAATTCCCTTTCTGAGTGAAAACAATGATGATGACGATGAGGTGCTTCTTGCAATGGCCGAAGAGTTGGGGGTGTTTATTCCATACGTTGGTGGAGTTGAGCATGCCCATGTTTTGCTTCAGCCTTTGGAGACACTTTGCACTGTCGAGGAGACCTGTGTGAGGGAGAAAGCTGTGGAGTCTCTGTGTAGGATTGGGTCTCAGATGAGAGAGAGTGACTTGGTTGACTGGTTTATTCCTCTGGTTAAGGTTAGATATTGCTGCTCCTTTATGTTTGGGTGGTTAAGTTGGTAGTTTATTCCTCTGTTCTTCTGTGTTCAAGAGAAATGATTGCTGCTGCTGCTTGCAAGTTTGTCTTCATTGCCTTTATATCAGTTTCTTTGTTCTCCGTTTGGGAGACCGTTTGTGCTTTAGAAATCTAGAAAGCCACTGTACCTGGAGTTTTTGAACTCTCTTTCGGCTTTTATGCATGTGTTATCACCTCACATTTTTTAGCTGTCATCTTAGGGATAGTGTCATACATTGAAAGAAAGAGACTAATAGGAAATTCAATTGTTGCAGATTTGGTGTAACCGGTGAAGTTTTTGCTTTTTACATGGATCTGTGTCAGGAGTTCTATTTTTTTTTCTAATTTTTTGAACATTGTATTAGCTGCTGAGGGGAGATACCATTATTTACAGTGCAGTTATTTACATGCTTGTTCTTACCAAAAAAAAATTATTTACATGCTTGTTCATGTGTAGGTTAGTTCCTTGTAATTTTCCTCCTCTTTTTTTTTTTGCACTACATGGTTCACTTCTTATGTTAGAGGCTAGCAGCTGGTGAATGGTACACAGCTCGAGTATCTGCTTGTGGGCTGTTCCACATTGCCTACCCAAGTGCCCCAGATATGTTGAAGACAGAGTTGCAGTCAATATATGCCCAGTTGTGCCAAGATGACATGCCCATGGTTAGAAGATCTGCTGCATCAAATCTAGGGAAATTTGCTGCAACTGTTGAACCTGCACATTTGAAGACTGACATCATGTCAATATTTGAGGATCTTACACAGGATGGTAACTGTCTTCTACTACTAGTTTGATTGTAGAGCATATTGTCTATCCTTTTCAATTTAATCATAGAGTATCAGTCACTTTATATGAGAAGGCTAAGAATATTAATGAGTAGGAAGCGAATTTAGTTTAAAAGGCATGACAGTGTTTTAGATGTGACAGTCTATTCAGCAAATACAACTTTCAAAATTGAGAATTGCGCAAACTTTTTTGTTATTTGGGCATGTTAGTTAAGGAGACTATGCAGAGGATAATTAGAATATAGTGTAGCTGAGAATTCCAACTACGGTTAATGATGTAGGATATGGAGGAGAAAAGAAAGAGAGAGAAAGGTTGAAGAAGAAATGAGAAATTGAAAAAGGAGAAAATAAGAGAAACTTGAGGTGGAACTGATTTTCATTATAGAGAAAAACCATTATCAACTTCTTTCAAAAGCATAACGACTCAAGCCAACTCTGGAAGAAGAAAAAAATTTAGAAGTCTAATCTGACAAGAAACTCAAATCATACCTGAATAAGAAACCCAATCTTGTAAAAATTGAATTCAACTCAAATAAATATGTCCTAAAATAGAAAATATAAATCATGCTTTATTAATTTAGCATCATTCGTCCTGCCTGAGAAAATCTTGTTTCTTGGTGAGAAATGCGGCAAAACTTTCTTGAAAACTGAATAAGGTGGATGCATTAGGTGGAATCTTTTCTTGAACTAGAAAGTATGAAATGTTATCCCTTGCCGATGTGGAAAACTGATGAACCCAAAATATTTGGTCTTGCATTCACGAGCTTAGGTGTAAGTGAATATGCTCCAATATTGCATCCCCTGACTCGTGTAGAAGTTCTGGGATTTTGTCAAAGATTCTGCAAATGCTATAAAAGAATTTGCAAGAGGCTCCAAACACTTTGGTGACGAAACATATTTGACACATTAAACAGAGGACCATGAGTTAGTTCTGAAGGTGGATAAAATGAATGTGTTTGATTCAATGGGTGAATAAACAATGTTACAGACTGTTTGGGAGAATCTTTTTTATCGTTGTGAGTGTTAATATAATCACCTTGATCTAGTTTTAAATTATAATCTGGCTCAGGTGGTTTACTGGTCTGAAGAAATTCAACCTAACTTTTAAGGTGCAGTTTACATGATGGTTTGACAGCATAAAGTTGTTTCACAATATTCTAAGGTCATGGAAGGTTAGATTAAGCCAGGACCCCTTGGTATTATACCAGTTGGTTACTCTTCTAATTGAAATCTTCTAATGCTGTTTTAAATGTAAAATTATGGCATCTATTTAAGTCCTTGTGATATTATTTGTGTTTGAACAGATAATTGCATCTTTCTTCAGAGAATCTGAAGGTAGACCCTTGGATTGGCTTTTAGTGATCTAGTTTTGTGTTATATTACAGAACAAGATTCTGTGCGACTATTGGCTGTTGAGGGTTGTGCAGCTCTTGGAAAATTGTTGGAGCCTCAGGATTGTGTTGCACATATTCTTCCTGTTATAGTAAACTTCTCTCAGGTACATCAGTGTTCTGGTTCTTGTTTCCTAGTTGCATGTCTGAGTCAATGTTTATTTGCTGTCTGATGTTCTTCTGAGTTCTTGTGCATCATTTGAGTAGTAGCTACTGGTGTAAAACACAGTTTTCTTGAAAAAAGTTATTCTACTTCACCTAATATAATCTTTCTTATGATATGTTGAAATGTATAATCATGTAGTTATAACCACCCACTTATTCATTTTAGTTATTTAGGATGCTAGTTGAGATAATTTCAATAGAAATACAAGTTTGGAAAAGGTGTTTGATCAAGTTAGAATAGTCTCTCTGTCCACAATTTAGGGCTGAATTTGAGTAGAGCCGAACTGGAGCTTGGCTAGAGTACCTAGCCAAGCAAAAAACAACCAAAACGCTGTCATTTTAATGTGTAATGGTTAAAACAACATCGTTTTAGTTGATTCAAATCGAATTTTTTTAAGCTCGCAAGTTTGGCGAGCCGAACACCTCTCAAGCTCAAGCTCGCCTAAGACGAGCTCTTTTTGGGCTTGTCTAGGCTGCGCTTGGCTCGAATTCAACCCTACCACTACCTGATGATTAGAGTATATTTCTTTATAGTTTTGTTGTTGGCAGACATAGGATTATCATGGGATTTGTTGGATACATTCCAGCATGAACTAGTAGTGTTATTAATTTCAAAATTCATGATATTTTTCCTTCTGAAGCTATTGGTGTGTTTTGCGTGCTTGATGCTTATGGAAAAGTATTGTATGATGATTATAAGGCCCCAGGACGTGATGTCTTTTGCTGAATCAGTGCTTTTATGTTTATGGCTTTTGAACAGGACAAGTCTTGGCGTGTGCGCTACATGGTTGCAAATCAACTATATGAACTTTGTGAAGCTGTGGGGCCTGAGCCAACTAGGTATATATCTAATCTGAAGAAACAACTATTATTTGCTTATGTAAGTTAGCATTATTTTTACAACTATATTAATTATATATATGCTGTTTAATATCTTATTCTTATTTTCATCGTCACCATGTCTCATATTTTATATCCTAGATATTTAATTGGAAGATAGTTGGCTGCATTATTTTTACAACTAGGTATATATTCTTGTTTTCATAACCACTGTCTCATATTTAATTGGTTTATTGATGTTTGTTTTTGGTCTATTGATTGAACTTTTTGCTTTTTATGGACAACTTGCTATACACATACGCGTCTTTGTTTCAGTGCAAAAAGGAAAATAAGTTTTGAATTCATTATTGGTGTTGTAGGATGGACTTGGTCCCTGCATATGTGCGATTACTTCGAGATAATGAAGCTGAAGTACGTATAGCAGCTGCTGGCAAAGTAACTAAGTTTTGCCGGATTCTAAACCCAGAACTGGCAATTCAACACATTCTTCCTTGCGTGAAGGTGATGATTTTTTTTTGTGAAAGTTGATGTTACTTCCCAAACGATGTCTGGGAATGCCTTAGAAACTGATTATTAACCTTTTTTTCGTCTGATATCAGCTATCTAAATATTTGCAATAACCTTTGGTAGGAATTGTCGTCAGATTCTTCCCAGCATGTTCGCTCTGCTCTGGCTTCTGTAATAATGGGGATGGCCCCTGTTCTAGGAAAGGTATAAAATATCATATAGTGTATGTCCACTTATAATTTAGTAGGAAGTTTGGGTGAATTGGTTAATGTTTAATTGCTTGCATGTTGGTGCACTGTTATTTTGCTAATTCAGTTAGTTTCTAGTTGGGAAGCATTTTGTTGATGACAAATGAATTAACCTTTGTTAAGGTAGACGTGGCTCTGGATTCCTGTGGCCATATTCTAACAGTGTAAATGCATATTGGTGTAATTTGCATCCACTGAACTTTTAAATTAATTTTGATGGTTTATGTAGGATGCAACAATCGAGCATCTTCTTCCAATATTTCTCTCTCTTTTGAAGGATGAATTTCCTGATGTGAGACTCAATATTATCAGCAAGCTTGATCAAGTGAACCAGGTTTGTAGCATCTTTAAAGGCTTCACTTCTATTTATTAATTTGTCGATCTATTTCTTTGGTTCTTGATTGAAAATTTGCTATATATCAAACAAATGAGAATTATATGATGTTATGGTATGAAAGCTTTTGTCTAACACAGAATATGATAGGGAGTTTAGTAGTTAGAAGTGCACTTAAAGCATTTGTCGACTTAATAGCATAATGGCATATGATATTTATTAATAATAATAATAATAATAATAATAGCGATAATAAACTTCGCTTTTTAACTCTCTCTCACTCTCTTTTGTGTGTGTTGAATATAAAAAAAGAGACTTCTTCTAATTCAGCTGAAGTAGACACCTATAAAGAAGCCAGAAATTTCACTTTTGTCCCACAAAGGATATGCCGCTCCCTTTAACTTTACAAAATCTCCTATTTCTTTCCATCCATAAAACCAAAAGATTGTCATAGTGGTATAATTCTGCAACACAATAGTCTTCCTGTTGCCTCCCAAAACTGCATGCCTTCTAACAAAATCAAGTAACTTGGAGGTGATATCCAAGAGAGATAAACTCCTTAAACAACTTATTTAGAAATAAGAGTGATTATGACTGTGGCATGCTGGTTAGCTCACAGTACCCTACCTCCTGTGCATGAGTTTAAGATTTCATGATTTTTTATGTTTTTCAAAATTTTAAGTGGATACAAGGAATATGTGGATGTGCAGTTGGTTAATTTGGATAATGCAAGTATCAACCTGCAGTTTAATTTATTTATTTTTCTCATTTTTCTTAATTTTTAATTCCACTATAGATTGTTAAAATTATACTTGTAGGACATGGGAAAAAACCATTTTTGGTATTCACTGCTTCTTTGAATATTTTGTTGAAGAGCAATTTCTTGAATGATGACTCAAATATCCAAAGGGATGGGTTTTTGCAGCAACTATGTGGTTTACTCTTTTGGCATACTCTTTAAAGTTATACTATAAATTTTTCATGCTATCGACAAATTGCACTTGTAACCTTACTATGTTCTACCTTCCTCTTTTGTCATGTTGAATCTTAACATCCTTGCAGGTTATTGGAATTGATCTATTATCTCAATCCTTACTACCTGCAATTGTTGAACTTGCTGAGGATAGACATTGGAGGGTTCGTCTTGCAATAATAGAGTATATACCTTTATTGGCCAGCCAGTTGGGTGTAGGCTTTTTTGATGATAAACTTGGTGCACTTTGTATGCAGTGGTTACAGGATAAGGTTTGTATTCTTGTATGGCAATGGCTGAGAATATAGGTTTCTTCCCATCTCTTTGTTTATATTCTGGACGGTTTTCTTTATTTTTACCTTTGTTTTCATAGCAACTTTTTTCTGTTCTATGTACATGTTTCAGTTTTTGGGATCTGTTCTTGAATAATTGGAGTAGAGAATTGAATTCACTCTGAATTAACTGGAATTTGGTATATTGGCATCATTTTAGATGTCCCAATGGAAATAAGTTTTGTCACTTCAGAATTTGATGGTTCTTATTACTGGTTGCATTTGGTAACATATTCAGAATTGCAAAATTACAAAGAAATTTCTGCTTGAATATTAATACTAAAGCCACCTGCTACCTTTTGTGTGTAATCCTTTTCCCTTACAAAATGGCCTTGGCACATGAGGATTTGCATTTCTGGCAATTATTTCACTTGTGTATTTGCTGCAGGTTTATTCTATTCGTGATGCTGCTGCCAGCAATTTGAAACGCCTTGCTGAAGAATTTGGTCCAGAGTGGGCAATGCAGCACATAATTCCTCAGGTTTGTGTAGTGGTTTTGAACTGCTTCTGACTAACCGTAAACCTGCTCACAAAAAAACTACAAATAGAGATCCTTCACGTTTGAAAATATTAGAAATTATTTTTGTTCACAACCCATAGTAAATCTTTTTATTGGAGTCATCATTTTCTTTTAAATTTTATTTACTGCTGCAAGCAGTGGAACCTGACTAGTTATCTTTGCAGGTGTTGGCTATGGTTAGCAATCCCCACTATTTGTATCGGATGACCATTTTGCGTGCTGTCTCTCTGGTTGCCCCTGTTATGGGATCGGAAATCACTTGTTCTAAATTGTTGCCAGTGGTCATCCATGCATCAAAAGACAGGTATCTAGACTTGTGAAATCTTCTGATCAAACATCAATGGATCTGTTATAGTTGTGTTCTGATTCTTGAACTGAATCACTTTCACAGGGTACCCAACATAAAGTTCAATGTTGCAAAAGTGTTGCAGTCTCTCATCCCAATTGTTGATCAGTCTGTACGTATTTCTCCCAGTTCCTTTCTCTCCACTCTTTTTAGGTTATTTATGTATTCACTTCATTGTCAAGTCTTGTTTCATCACCTGGTTTGAATAATTGTAATAGGTGTTGGAAAAGACAATCCGTCCAAGCTTGTTTGAGCTTGGTGAGGATCCAGATGTTGATGTCCGTTTCTTTGCCAATCAAGCCTTACAGTCGGTTGATCATGTGATGATGTCTAGCTAGGCATCACCAGTATCTGTAAAATCGACCTATCTCTGAACTTTCACTTTTAATGAAGACCTTCTTGCCGGAGGTGCTATTATTTTCTGTTGTTCAGGACAGTCCTATCTTCTTTCCAAATGGTTTTCAGTGGGAGTGCGATTGTGTCCACTAACATGTACAAGCCATTTTTCGGCTACTGAACTAATGTGTAGTGTTTGAGAAGCATCCCGTATTGGCCTTGAAGATCATGTTGTATTTCTCTTCTATTTTTAGTTTATTTTTTGGTTTTCTGGCGTTGCTCTACCAGATGTTTAATAACAGATTTTGCCTTAGAAGTCTGTATAGAAGCAATCATTTATGTAATATGCCCTCAATTCTGAACCGAATCAAATTTGGTTTGGGTCTTAAAATAAAAACCGGAATCAAATTTGGCGTATTTGTTTGTTACGTTTGAAGAAGTATAACAAGAAATTTATTTATAAACCTAATTTTAAGGCAAATTTCAAAGAGAGAGAAAGAGAGAAACAATCGATGGTAAGTGCAGCTGCCTTTCCGTTTTCAAAACGTGAAACTTGGTCCCTTGGGCATGCGACGGTGGTTGTACTTGTGCAATTTAGTCCAAACTTAATACATATTATATACGACCGCCAGTATTATAAATATTCAAATTGAATGCAAATTGGAAGAAAACACACGGATATAAAACTATATTACAATATTATCAATTTTTGTATGAAAATTTGTATTATATTTTGTACATTCGATATTCCAAAAGCATCATATAATTTTTCACTTTCTGTTCAATTTTTAGGTTTGGAAGCCTATATTTCTTGCATCATTTTTGAGGTACATATTCTTCTGGATTAATTAAATTTATATATTGATTGTACTTTTAAAAATAACAATAAACTTTTTTTTTTTCACCCCTTCCTTTTCCTGCAAACCGACCTTCCCTTTCTCTTACAAAGTTTCACTTGGCTGTTACCAAAATATACATACTATTAAATATAAATAAATATATTTCATCTTGTTGTAGAACAAGAACTCGTACTAAAAAGGACTATGACTGAGCTGCTTACGTTATCACTGTGTTTGACATGGAAAGTTCAAGCAAACTAGAAGCTAAAGCTTGCAAATAATGGGGCAGTATTCATTAAATATTTGTATCCAGCGAGTAGATGCATTTGGGGGTTGAGGCATATTCTAATTACCAGAGACTGGTAGCTCCTTCATAATTCATCCAACCACCAAATTGTTTGTTCATTCTAGCGGTTATAAATATCGTCCAAGATAGCTTTAGGTATCCTCATTCAGGTTCTTAACCAGTTTTCTTTTCCTATTAATTAATATCTACATCTACTTTGGTGCCAAAGTAGATAAAGATCATGGAGAAGAAGAAGAAGAAGAAGAAGAAGAGAAAACAAACAGTTTTCTCGATAAAATCGATCAGGTAATCTTTCTGATATTATAATGTTGTTATTCCAATCCATATATATGTATATTAGAAGTTTTATATTAGAAGTTTTCATCACGTAAATACTGCCAGTTATGAGTTTTTTTATTTGCTCGGGGATATCGAACAAATGTGTTCATATAAAATATTTTAATTTGCAACAGTAACTTTATATATATTACAGATTTGATCATGCAAAAATTTAATGAACTTTCTTTTTCGCCAATATATATACATCAAGGGAAGTTATAATTTGCCCCAACTGCATCAAATCATTTTCTCTTGTTAGTATAATTATTCATTATTTATTTTATTTCTTGTCATGAATATTATATACAAACCTTTTTCTATTAGGGTTACTTCTTTATCAAGTTGATCTCTACTCTTCATTTTCAGGAATCTCCTGAGAAGTATGAAACTTTCAAGTTCATAAAATTAATTAATCATCAGACTCTCGGAGTATGCCAGAATATATTGATGTGATTTATTATGTCATATAATAAGGGTTATCTGAATATGATGAGCAAGTTCTAACATCCTTGTTAATGGTCGAGAATAACAAGTTTTATATACTTAAATCTGCAGGAGAAGACCCTGTATCTTCAACTGGAACACTCATTTGAGCAAGAACCTATGAGCCTCTCTCAACAAACAAGTCCGATGTCAATGAGGCTTCAAATAGCCTCGGCCTCGGACCTTCATGGTCACGGGGCATGGAAGTGCAATTTGCTTCAAAGATGGAGTGATTATAACATTCCCGACCTCGGACCTCGGACCTTCAATCGACGTCTCTGGTGCGTTGGTCACAGTGCCTTTCAGTAGATCGCCGACGACAACCTTAAACTCTATACTATATATGTATATTTATATGCTTTTTGCTTCTTGTTTAAAACAAAGGAGATTTCAGGAAGGATAATAATTGATTTTTCTCAAATGTTCAACTTATCTTGGTGAGCATCTCTTCGAACGACTAACAACTTAATATTCGTTTTCGCTTTTGAACGGAGGATCGACCAGATTATACTAAGCCTAAACTCCATTGCATTTTGATTTTATATGCCCTTAGGAAATACTGAATAAACTATTGGGACTAAAAAGCTCTTTAATAAATTTCTTATCAGTTATATATACCGAATACATCTTATGCAAAAAGGCGAAAAAATCTTTTAACAGTGAGAAACAGTAACTTTTTAGAATATTTACCCAGTTGACGATTGTAAACTGTGTACTAAGCCGAGTTTGAGGGACTCTGGTTCAGCTTTCAAACCAAGCTCAACCTTGAGAATGATTAGATTAGCGAGCTCGCAGGCTCACCATTCGGATCAAATTAAATATTAATAAAATCCAAAAAATGTATATCTTACATTTACTTCTCTACAATTTTATTTTTTACTTTAAACAGAGAAATTATTGATAAACACATAAAATATAAGGTTAAAATTAATAATTTAAAAACTAGATGGTTAAAGTACAAAATATAAAATTGTGTTAGAATTAACAATATTTGTATTGAGCTCAAGTATGAACTAATTAAAACTTGATTTGATTCAATTCAATTATATCTAACGAATTTTTGTTGTTGTTTAAAGAGAGGGTACTAATTTAGACGCTAATAGAATAATTTTTTTGAATAAATTAAGGCACAATTATAAGTACTTGGATGAACTAAGTCTTACTCTTTCGCTACTATTTAACGAAAGGGTTTCTTCCCACGTTTGTTTTTAGAGTCTATAAATCTTGTGGGATTTTATTTGATAAATATTGTTTTAATAAAAAGAAGGGTTGATGTAATTGTTTGAGTGACAAAAATTTAGAATTGGTGGTGGCAGGTGTACACAAAGAGTTCAATTTAAACAGTAACAAAAGTAAATTATTATGAGTCGCTTTGAGATTGACCAGCTTGTTCCAGAGTCAAAACATGCTTATCTTTGTGTTATACCCTTCATTAGGATCATGCAGTTTTCTGTAGAAAAAGAAATTGGGTAAAAGTTTAAATTTATTATTATATTAGGACTTAGTATGTCTATTACCCTTATTTCTTGTCGTACAAATTGAGGATTGGACAAAAACCTAGAAATGTTAGTTTGATAGCAATTTTGCATACATATCCAATTCTACTAATTATACACCAGAATTTCAATAATATAATAGTAGATTTAAGTTTTCAGTTTAGCTCAAGTTACTTCTAGGAAAGCTCGAGCATGAGGGTACAATATTATTGAGCACCAATTTTAGCTTGATCTTGGAGGTGTTTGACTCACAAGGTTTCCGAGCCAAATGAGGGTTTGATTTGTTGTGGATAAAAAGATGTTTTGACTAATACATATCAAACGATATCATTTTAATCAATACATATTAAAACAATATCATTTTAATATAAACTAAGTTGAGCTTGAACTTGATTAGGTATTATAGTTGAACTTAAGTCAAGCTCAAATGTAGCTCCCCTCAAGCCAAGCCAAACGCAAGTTAAGCTTGAGTTTGGCTTCCTTGAAGCTGAGCCAAACTCAAGCTTGGTTTAGGGAGAGCTGGCTAAACTTAAGCTTGACTTCTTCAAGTTAAGAAAAACTCAAGCTGGCCCAATCATAAGTATGAATTGGTTTGAATCGAGTCTTATCCAAACAGTAAGTTGAACCACTTTAAAAACATTTTTTTTTCTTTATTACTTGCACGAAATTTCATCACTAGTTCTAATCTTAATTATTTAATTGTGCGAGATCATAACCTTAGTGATATGTATTCAAGTAGTTCTTATCCTATCTAAGATAACTGAGGAAAGCCAATTATGCTATTGCAATTTATGAATCGAGCCAAGCATACCAATTTTGAAGGTATTACAACAAACAAGACAAACAAGCATAAATTCATATTGTCTATTCAAATAAATTTCAAGCATTTTAATCCTCGTTTATGGCATCTCAAGACATCCTAATTCATCAAATGACTTTATACGAAGCTAAGAAAAAAACACAAGTCAAATCGGCTGAAAAACAAGTGAGAATGACTCAGGAGAGACAAAACTTTTTTTTTGCCTTGACTGCATGCTATGGAACGGCATTGCAATGCCTAGCTTTTGCCTAAAAAGCTTTTTCATGGTGCTGCAGCGCCCAAAAACCCACCACAACACCAGCCACCCAAATTCGATGATTCTCCCACGCATTTCTAAGGTTCCCAAGCGTACACACTTCACTCTAAGCTTTTCTAATCAACTTGCAGTGAATTCCTTGGGTCCTTTAACATTATTTCAATGCAAATAACTCTCAATTCAAGGACCAATTCATCAAGGTAAAGATCAAACACAAAGGCCTTCCAATGCAAGACAAGTTTATGTGAAGACTAAGGAAGTATGCATATACCTTGTTAATATTTTATATAAGTTTGATTTAATTTAGCTGTATTATTATTTAGTTACTTGGTTCATTCCATTTTAATTATCATACATGTAACTTATGTTATAATTTTAAGTTAACTAGAATTAGTTGTTTTTTACCATAGTTTGTATTTATCTATATAAAGATAACTAAATACTTTTGTAAGAAACTTTTGATGAAATGAAAATTTATAGAGTTCATATAAATTTATATTTCTTTATCCAATTTCTCTAACAAAAGGAAGTTAGTGCACTACAGCAGAACTCGGCTATAGCGGCGTTTTTTTAGCGGCGTTTGTTCAAACGCCGCTAAATCATATCATGTTTACCGGCGTTTTTCATAAACGCCACAGAAACGGAAAATAAACGCCGCTATAGGTATATTTACCGGCGTTTATATAAACGCCGGTAAATCTCATTAAAGAACGCCGCTATAGGTCACCATAAACCTAGCGCGCGAACTTTTCCTCTTCCTTTCCCATTTTCCCTCCCACCGCTGCAGCCGCTCTTCTCCCACTGTGCCCGCTGTATTCGCCGGTTTCAGGCTTGTTCTCGACGGTTTCCGGCCATTTCTTCTTCATTGGAAGTCGACATTCTGCCCTTCTTCGCATTGCTTCGCATTTGGACGCTAAGTTGTAAGTTTTCTGAAACTTTTATGTTTATATTTTGTTTTTTTATTTTTTATTAAAGTTTGTTAATCGAAATCCAACCGATTTGGAGGGTTGGTTTGGATGTGGTATTGGCTTGGAAGTGTATTTAGAATTATTAAGTTTTGAATAATTGATTTTTGCGGATTTTGTTTTGATTTCGGTTTCAATTGATATGTTACATTGAATCGGTTGCAATTGTTTTGAGTTTTGTTTGGATTTCAAAAATCGGTGATTTTTGCGGCTTAAAGAATATTTACCTGTACATAATTTTCACTATTCTTGTTCCGTACATCCATATTCGCAAGAAGCAGTATTAGGTGCAAGTGTTATAGATGGTCCAACTTCCACAAGGGCATTGCTTATTCGCCCTTCTAAAGGTAACTCCAGTGGTTGCCGCTTAACAGCATGCACCAGTATACACATATTATCCACTCCAACCTGTTAAACAAAGTAGTTAGGATTACAAGCTATAATACAACTAGATATAATCTAGTAGCAAGATTTAATGTGTTATTTTTGTTTTATACAACCTATAATACAACTATCTTAACTGAGTTCAGAATAAGAGATAGCCTTGTTGAGAAAAAAATTAGTATAGAAAGAATGAAACAATCTACTTAAAGCTCAATTTCAATCAAAAGATCAGCTGATGAGTCTATCAACGAGTATCATATATAAGGTTAATCCAGAGTATAGAGCACATAGGATCTAAATTCAAACTTGTCCTGGTTATTCACTCAAAATTTAAAAGCTTTATTGTTATTTCCAGGCACCTAGTGAGCTTCCTTGATAATTTATGGTTCATATTACACCTCTGAAATGGCAACAGATTAAGACAGATGCAAACCATTTCTAGTAAGTTTCCATACAGCACCACAGGAAATCTGAAAGTAAAGAAAGATGGAACTTACTGCTAGAACAAGAAAAGGTATAACTTCCATAATGATTAGTGTAGATTTTACTCCAATTGCACTAAAGAAACCAACTGATCCAAGAACAGACAGCATTACAAGAACAACTCCTGAAAGACCAAGCAGTACCTAATATCCAACCAATAATATACTTCAGATAATGCAGAGAAAAATGAGACAAATTTTCTAATGTTTTATGCATGGAAAATAATGAACAATTTCATACCTTAGAAGAAATATAGAAGGAAGATAATGAACAATAGTTATAACATCTGCAGTGCTTTCTCTTTTTAGCTCTTCCTCTATGGAACTTTCCGATGAAAAAGAAAGTGTTAAATTTTTAGACTGTGCCATTGGCAACAACTCATCCTATCAGTGAAGGTATAAGTTGAAAGAGAATCAGAAAGCACCATGATGGGGTTTCAATAGCTATTAGAAATACATGAATGGACATAACGTCATGTATTGAAGTTAAACATCTATATTTGCTTTCTGCATCTGCTTCCTAAAGCAGGATCTCTACCCAAGTGTTTAACAAGCTAAAAGAACAATCATAAAATCACAAAAAACAGTAAATGGCAAAATCATAAAGCACAAATCTTAACTAACTGAATAAAGGCCTTCTCCCAAGCCACTGCTCTTTTAGTTTTGTTTCCTCCTTTATCGACAGCATTGTCTACTGGATAAGTTACTATAAATGCAGATGCCTGTCTCGTAAATGTTATTTTATGTTAAAAATTTCAATGATCCAGTAACACAGAAACTGAGATGGGGTGAATAAATTACCTCAGGATAATTGTTACCAGAAAAACCTCCTAATGCAGTGCTTGGATCAAGTGGGGCTTTGAAAGCGCTCATACATGAGTCTGCAGAGGTAAAATGCTGAAAAAACATGTAATGCAGTCAATAGGCCCATCTCTGGAAAATATCGACAGAATAAAAGGAGAGATAGAAATCAGAAGAGTAATAAAGAAAAAGGCTTTTCAAATTCGATTATTACAGATCTAGAATGTGGAAAGAATATATTAAAAAGATGTCTCTATCTATGTCATAGATGAAATTTATCACCAAGGCAAAAATAATCTGCAACCTAGAATGAAGAATGCGGTTGAAATTCTTTTGTCTAGTCATAAAAGACCAGCTGATGAAAACCTCCATTAATTGATGCTTTTTCCATCAAACTTACTATCAATTGCATTCTTCATTCTTTTGGACCAGTAGTTAAATGAACTCTAACAAAACAAATATAGTACTAGTGCTATGTCAGAAGAACAGTGCTGCAATTGTGAATTTTAAACTTTGTATCCAAAATAGCAGCCAGATTGGCAGCATATATGCCACTGTTCATATTTATTAATGCATGAGTATAAATTTAAGTAAGGCAGTTTCAAAGTCATAAGATATGCTTTTGCATCATTCACTCATCTTTAACAGTTCCATTACCAGCAATCCAGTGATCCATCAGTCACATGCAACTCATTTAAGTACATTTATTATGAAAATATTCATTTCATATTTTTATGGTTTATCCTCTAGAATTTAAATTTAGAATGAACAAACAGTTCAACAGATTTGTACAAAAGTGTCCAGCATGTTAACATGGAGATCAAAATTACCAATACATACCTGAAAACAATACTTCACATGGTCAACTCCTCCAAAAGTATCAAAATTGTCAGGATCCATTTTGAAATACTAGGAGTAAAAAGAAACTGTTAGCATGAGCCCATTTATGTATCACAATGGAAAATGAGACAGAACATATCTATTAATCTTTAAAGTAATCTATTTTGTGATAATTTTTCAACTTTAATAATAAAACATTCCCCAAATCAAAAGCACCTTGAAAGTAAAATAAGGTAGATGAAATAGAAAATGCAACTAGAGTATTATATTGAATGTCAACAAGGTTGGTGGAACATTTTATTAACCCCACTCAAGGCTAGTTACTATTCGTAGAATGTTTTGAGCAGTCAAGATACAACCTACTATAAATTATATGTAGCGTAAGTTATGATGTTAGCACCTATCCTAAGGTAAGCAAAAGAATGTTGACATCCAACCTACCACAAATCCTACAATACGAAACCAAAAATTGTGAAGAGGCCCCAAAGAAAAGGGAAAAAATAAAAAAAACAAAGTTTATAAACAAGATAGTGAGATTATGACTCTAGTAGGACAAATACAGGGAAGATAATTCATAGGAGTTCACATAGCTAACCCTAATTGTTTTAAATTGAGGCATAGTGAGTTCACTCACCATGGTGTTAATCTTTAGTAACTATAAGAAATCACCCAAAAATAAAAATTCCCACAAAAATTTCAACTCACCAAAAAAAAAAAGTCTATGCTTTTTTCTTTAAATTTCTAGTTGTCACTCACATTATCACCAATGTATGAACCAATGAATAATCTTTGCCTTTTCACACCATGTTTTATTTGTGTTTGCATTATAACTATGAAATGTCATATTATCGTTTTTTGATTTGGTGGTTACATTAGGTATAATTTTAACTGTGTTATTCTCTATCAGTACGTTGTTATGGATACTCGCAAGTGTAGGGGCTGGATGAGTTTCCCAACAATTACCGCAGAATTTTTAGAAGGGTTGAATAGCTTTCTTGATTTTGCATTTCAAGGTAAATCAAGTACTGATAAGGTCCCATGTCCTTGTAGAAAGTGTGTTAATTACTACTACAGAAATCGGATAAAACTATACGACCATCTAGTAGTTCATGGATTTATGGTTGGTTATACGACTTGGTATTGTCACGGTGAATCCCTGGTCACACAACAGCCAACCCCAGACATCCAAGTACAAAAAGAAATGGGTACAGATAATGCCATAACAGAAATGTTACATGATGTTTTTGGGGTATCTGGACAACTTTTCGATACATGTAATCATGGCAGAGATGCATTTGAACCCAACATCGATGATACTATGATGGAAGAACAACCAGAACGGCTTGGAAGAGAAAAGGAAGACTTCAGGAAGTTAACAGAAGATGCTACGGAAGAATTATATCCAGGGTGTGAGAATTTCACTAAACTGTCATTTGTTTTGCATCTCTATAATTTGAAATGTCGTTACGGTTGGTCTAACGAATCGGTTGATGCTTTAGTGAAGCTTTTAAAAGATGCTTTTCCAAAGGGTGAGACATTACCAAACTCTTTTCATGAAACAAAAAAGATTATTGAAGCCTTAGGACTTAAATATGTGAAAATTCATGCTTGTCCCAATAACTGTATGTTATTCTGGAAAGAAAAAGCTTCTGATGACTTATGCTCAGTTTGTGGGGCGTCTCGGTGGAGAAATTGTGACAGTGCTTCATCTAGTGCCATAGGAATTTCTAATACGGTCAAGAACAAAAAAATTCCGACGAAAGTGTTGCGGTATTTTCCTATCAAGCCGAGACTTCAAAGGTTATTCATGTCCCCAAAAACTTCAAAGTTAATGACTTGGCATGATAAACACCGTACCAAGGATGGAATCATGAGACATCCGGCTGACTCAGAAGCATGGAAAAACTTTGACTCGATCTACCCTACATTTGGTGAGGAACCACGTAATGTTAGATTGGGTTTAGCGAGCGATGGTTTCAATCCGTTTGGTAATATGCAAAGCACTTACAGCATATGGCCGGTCTTTTTACTTCCCTACAATTTACCACCATGGTTGTGCATGAAACAACAATTCTGCATGCTCTCATTGTTAATTCCCGGTCCTTCTGGGCCTGGTAATGATATTGATGTTTACTTGCAACCTTTGATAGAGGACCTTAAAGACTTATGGGAGACAGGGGTGGAAACGTTTGATGCCTCATCGAATCAAATGTTTCAATTGCATGCAGCAATTATGTGGACCATAAATGATTTTCCTGCTTATGGTAATCTCTCTGGGTGGAACATTCATAGTTGTTTTGCATGTCCTTGTTGTAACACAGAGACAGACTCCAGACGTCTGAAGAATGGTAAAAAGTTTTGTTTCATGGGCCATCGTCGATTTTTGGATATCACTCATAAGTCTCGCTTTGATGCAAAATCATTTGACGGGACAATCGAATTAAGATCTACTCCAATTCCACCGTCTGGGTTTACAATCTTGGATCAGTTGAAAAATATCAAGTTCATGTACGGAAAGATGCATAAAGAAGTTACGGGGGTCAAGCCAAAAACATGGAAAAAAAAAAGTATTTTCTTCCACTTACCTTACTGGCAATCGCATTTAATAAGACATAACCTTGATGTGATGCACATTGAGAAAAATGTTTGTGACAATGTGGTAAATACAATTCTCAATATTGATAAAAAGTCAAAGGATAACATTCATGCTCGCCGGGACTTACAAGAGATGAACATAAGGAAAGAGTTATGGCCTCAACAGCGGGATTCAGGAAAAACCTATTTACCTCCGGCCTGTTATACGATGGCGTCACATGAGAGGAAAGTTTTTTATGGAGTGTTGGAACAAGTTAAGTTCCCGGATGGTTTTGCCTCAAACATTTCACGATGTGTTCGTAAACAACACAAATTATCTGGTTTAAAAACTCATGATTGTCACGTATTAATGCAACAACTTCTTCCACTTGCATTACGAGGTGCATTGCCTACGAAAGTAAGTTCTATTCTGACTGAACTGTCAAACTTCTTTCGGGCTTTGTGTGCTAAGTCACTTCGGATCCGTGATCTCGAGCAACTTGAAAGAAAGATTGTGCTCACACTCTGTAATATGGAAAAAATTTTCCCCCCTGCATTTTTCACAATTATGGTGCATTTGGTTGTTCATCTTGCTGCAGAAGCGAGACTTGCCGGGCCAGTGCAATACCGCTGGATGTATCCAATCGAAAGGTAAATGTTATAAATAAATATACTTCATAGTCATTTCTTGAAAGTAAGCTCACACTCTGTCATTCATCAGGTTATTAGGCACTTTAAAATTAACTGTCTGGAATAAAGCTCATCCAGAGGGTTCGATTGCTGAAGCGTTTCTTGCTTCTGAGTGTTTGGCATTTTGTGCCCAATATCTAGATGACGACAAATCATCGCAAGGCCAAAAAGACACAACTAATGCGCCTGGGTCCAAGTCAATCCTATTTCCCCAGGTTGGGCAACCATCTGGAAGTGTTCAAGGTTTCATGATGGATGAAAATATGTGGGTTCAGGCACAACGTTATGTTCTTTTCAATTGTGATTCAGATATAGTCCGGAGGTGTCGAGAGTAAGTTATATATCCATGAATATATCGACTCAAATTGTGATGATATTGTACTCATTTGTCCCTAAATTACAGAGAACATGTTAGCGCTATCAAAAGACAGCATCGTCGCCGACGACTAACTCAACATGAGATTGACCGCTTACACAGCGAATCATTTCATGAATGGTTCAACGTAAAGGTAAATGGGTTTTGTCCTTTTTTATAGATATTTCTGTATATATGTGTATATTAGTGGCCATTAACAAATTGTATACTTATGTTGCTTGTAGGCAAAAGATATTGACATTGACGACGATGAGCATCTCATTACTGAAATAAAAGCCCTTGCGCGTGGTCCAAACTATATTGCAAAGAGGTTCAAATGTTTTGATTTGTATAACGGGTATAGATTTCGAACGAAAGAATATGAGAAAGACATGACTACACAAAATTGTGGAGTTATGGTGGTAGCCAAAACCCAAAGTTATGCCAGTAGTAGCGACTCCAGGCCTGTGTTAGGCGATGTGACTTACTATGGTGCATTAACCGATATTATTGAACTCAACTATTACGATGAATTTAAGATTGTATTATTTAGATGTGATTGGGTTGATGTTACCCACGGTAGAGGGATAACACAGGACGCACAAGGATTTACACTAATAAGTTTTGCTCACCTAATTCACACTGGTGATCATATACTTGATGAACCTTTTGTGTTTGCATCTCAGGCTCAACAAGTTATCTTTGTCCAAGATCGAAGAGATGAACAATGGGTTGTTCCTTTGCCCATAAGGCCTAGAGATATCTTTGATTTAGGAGATGTTGCATCTGATAGGGGTAACATTGATGTGAATATCCCTGACGAGGGGGGAAATATTCTCCATTTAGCAAATCAGATAGAGACAGAGAATGATGATATTGAGCTGGTTAGGAGTGATATAGACGGCATTTTCGTTGATATGCTTACTGAGCAACAGTTACAGGATGATGATGACAATGTTGGTTAAGGTTAACTCAAATGTTATCTTTGATGTGTTATTGATTTCTTTATCTACATGAGGCAACCTTTTACATGTATTTTTTTGTTTTTCTTAATTATTTACATATGAATCTATAAATAATGAGAATTTTTGTTTTGCAGATTATAGCTAAAAAATGTCGAGGAAAAGAGATATACGAATGGTCCTCGAGGGGCAATCCTCACAAAGCATTGACCCACAAGGTCAACAGCAAGACAACACCCCAACCATAGTTGGTAAAAGACATCATGCAGTTAACAGTTATGACATTTTGTTATCAGCATATGGCTATTGACTTATATGTTATTTTTTCTCTTATGTGTTACAGGTCAGGACTCAGAACCAAGAAGAAGAGGACCAACTTTGATGACGGAACTTTGGAATATGCCTCCGGGTCAGAAGGTCACGGTGCAGTTTAATGATATGCACCAAGGAGTAGGACCTGAAGCTCGTACTTTGGCTAGTTATCTGGGGACGGTAGCAAGGAATTGTCAATTGCTCCCGTTAAATATACAAGATTGGAGGCGAATTCCGGCATCGGAGAAAGAAAGGATTCTTGAATTGGTTAAGGTAAGATTGCATTATTGTCTACACATACTATCGCATTATTTCTTACGGGCCCAATAACAGAAATTAATACTGTATGTTTTTTTCCAGGCAAGGTTTTCATACCCTCCAGAAGGAGACAAATGGGTGTTACAGTCTCTGGGTAAGAAATGGAAAGATTATAAATATGACTTAAAAGCAGACATCAAGTGGTGAACAGCCGTCACGAGCCAAAGTGTTCATAGCCACCCATCAGAGTCGTAAAGATGGGCGACCTATTGATCAGAACTCTGAACACGCAATCGTGAGTTTAGTTTTTGTCACTTTATTTGTGGTTGTGATTCGTGTAATAAGACGTTGCTTTTTGTAATGGGTTTAGGAACTCCTCCAAGAGAAAATAAATGAGTTACAAAGTTCTATCCAAGAGTCAAATGCAAGTCTTCCAGAAATGGAAGATAATGCATTCGCTCAAGTGATGGGACCAGAAAGACATGGTCGAGTGCGTGGATTAGGATTAGGTCCAACGCCCAGCATGTACAGAGCATCGGCATCGACATCGGCATCGGCATCTCACCACTCAGGCGGCCCTCCAAGTGTGGGTAATGAGGCGGACAACAGAATAAGAGTCTTGGAAGACCAAGTGAGAACACTGCAAGAAACACTTGGTAGTATGAAGAACACATTTGAATCTCAGTTGTCCATGATTTGTTCATCATTGGGGTTGCGATCACAGCAAAATGACGAGCCACCTAGTGGAGAGGTAATGTTTACAGGATATGTTCAGATAACACATTTTTTTAAATTAAATAATTATATGAAAATTATTAACCATGAATTGTTCACTTATGTGTCGTAGGTACCTTATCCATCTAGTGACCAGCACCCTCCAGATGATGACCAGTAAGTTTGTATTTACAAGTTGGTAAATTGATTTCTATGTTCGAAAAATGCGTATTGGTGAAATCCAACCGATTGGAGGGTTGGTTTGTATGTGGATATGAAGTGTTGAAATTACTTGATGTTGGTTTTAATTGTTGTTGGTTTTAATTGTTGTTTGAAATCTATATGGTTTAATGAGATATAATTCTTTGGTATGGTTATGGTGCTTCAAATTGAAATAAATATGTCAGGGTTAAGACTAGAACTTGATTTTTTCTTTCAAGGAACTTGTTTATATCCTTATTTTTTTGACATTCTAGTGCCGATAAATCTTCTTTATTCCATCACATATTTTTGAGGCTGTTGATAGCTCATTTTCAATGAAAAGATAATATATCAGAAATTTTATTTTCTGTCATTAGTTTGTGACCGACTATAAACATTGAGAATTTGGTTTTGGGTAATTCTGTGTTTTGGACTTCAGTTTAAAAATTATCATGTTTAATCAATTGACACTTTAAGTAGTTTTGTTTGTTTGGTAAACATTGATGCATAACATTTTCTAAATGTTGTAAATGTTTGAAGTATATATTTTCTTCGAGTCGTTACACTTTAACTAGTTTTGTTTAAATGTTGTAAATGTTTGAAGTATATATTTTCTTCGAGTCGTTACACTTTAACTAGTTTTGTTTGCTTTGTAATTTCCTTTCATTGTTATGTCATGTGCCATTGGATCCACCTGGAGTTTTCTTAGTTCAATGGTAAAGTTGGTAGTTAATTTTAGAGGTCAAGCCTGGAGATTAAAGTTATCAAGTAAAAGTTCAAAAACAAAAATATTATTTTCCATTTTCTTATATTGATGTTTGGCATCGCTTGTTGTGCAGGTAGGTATTGAAAGGTTCAATCCTATTGGCATGTTGGATGGCACCAGAGAAGGTTAATTTATAAGAACTTTGTATTTTTCTAAATTGTGTATGTAAACAATATTAGAATTAACAATGATATTCATGTATTCCAATAATTCTTGTGCTTATTTTTTATTTAATATTTTATTAATGATGTTACTAGCTTTTTTTGTATTCCAATATTAGACGGGTATGCATGATATTCATTATAAACAGGAAATTTAATCAATAAACAGGAAAAAATGCCGCTAAAACAAAGTAAACCAGCTGCAAAAAAAGGCGGCAAAAATTTTAAAAACGCCGCTAAAACAAAATAAACGCCGCTACAAAACATAAAAAAAACGCCGCTATAATCAACGAAAAACGCCGCTATAAGGTAAAACGTCGCAAAAAAAAATTACAAACCGCCGCAAACCTGGTGGGAAAAAAAAATTAAAACGCCGCTAAAAGGCAATAAAAACGCCGCTATAGGGTTTGTTCCCCGCCAGAATACGCGCGCCAAAAAACCGCGGGAAATTAATTGCCGGGTGTGGAAGTTTTTACCGGCGTTTCATAAAACGCCGGTAAAACCAGAAATAAACGCCGGTAAATCTGGGTACTTTTACCGGCGTTTTTTGTTAGCTTTTACCGGCGTTTTGTGAAAACGCCGGTAAATCCTTTACCGACGGGACATATACCGGCGTTTGTACAAACGCCGGTAATATTTTTACCGGCGTTTATAGGCCCAAAAAAACGCCGGTAAAAGCCGGCCCTGCTGTAGTGGTGGGAAAAGAATCTAGATGGTGGAATTAAATTCAAGTAAGTGAAAAAAATCCTTTAAACTCGCCCCTAATTTCCTTTATTCTTGATTTACCTTCAAGTTGGTGGAATTGTTTTTTATATTCGAGACTCATTTTCTAGCAACATTTATCCAAATTTGAGCAAGGAAAATTTAGTGATGGTTTTTGAGTCAAGTTTATGGAGAAATCCTTTAGACTTGATTCTTACATCCCTTACAATTTTTATCCAAGTAAATTGAGATTTATTTTAGTTGTGTTTCAAGCTTGAATACCTCTACCTTTCTTACTTGGTTGTGTGTTAATTAATGTTGGATATATTAAAGTATTGATTGTGGTTTGATATGGTGATGGAGATTGAATGTTGTGAAGCATAAAGTGAGTTGATTTTATGGTGAATTCTTGGATGAAAACACATTATATTAGTAGATATTTTAGACCGGATTTTTTGGATGAAATTGTGAGTGTTTGAACATCAAAATTGTGAACTTAAGAATATCACATTTTTTATGCGTATTGGTACCAAAGCTTTATAGTTTATCTTAGTGAGTGTTTATAGTTGAAATTTTGATTGGAACTGTTGAATTTGGTGGCTGAAATTTGTTTGAAAATTCTACATGTATTTTCTTTATATTAGTTGAAACTTTTATGTGAAAGAAGAAGTTGTGGCTGTAACTTATAATATTGGTTGGAAAGAAATTTTCTTTGCTTGGAATTTGACTAAAAAAATTTTGAACCTTTGGATATTGGTGAGTTATGAAACAAATTTGGTGCAAAAAAATTTTGTGGTGTGAAAGAGTACTAGCCATCATTTATGTGTCCTTGTCCTACCCTCTCCCTTTGCACCATATGCTTTAATTAATGCACCAAAGACAAAAAAAAAAAACCATATTTCTTCCCATTTTTTCTGTGTGGTTGGGTGTTGCAAGCCAAATTTGAAAATCTTTAGTCAAACAAACCTTACACAATTGTTCTTGTTTCCTCACCTTACTTACAAACATTGAATGCCCCAAAGACTAAACCAATTTATCTCACACCTATGCTTTGTGTAGCAGTTTCATTCAAGCAATATTGGAGCAAATTTTTAGCCAACTACATTAAAAAAATTGTCTGCTTGCTTGCCAACTCTTCCAATCTTCCAACCATTAAATACAACCCAACTTATCAACTTTGATCCTAGTTTTCACCATGCCTTTTTCTTACACAGTACACCCAATTTTCCTTAATTTTAGCTTCTTTTGACTAATATCAATCCATTACCCTTGGTCAACCATAATCACACTTGCTGAGGCTAATCATCTTAATCACAATTACATCTTTAAACCGAACCCTATTCAATTAAATTACCATATTACCCTCAAGCCTTAATTTCCAAACCCAATCTAAGAACCAACCCAAGATACTTATCAAAACCCTTGCCCAATTCCATCGATTAGCCCAACACTTAAGCAAGCCCAAAACCCTATCTAAAAACATTGTTTTCAATTTGAAAAAATTGCTTACAAAATTGTAAATTCATTCCTCTTAGTATATTCTTCCACTATTGATCCAAAATTAAACATCGAAAGTATAAATATGTTAGAAATTTCTAGTTTCAATGAAGATATAAATCCTAATGTTTTTATTGATTGGTTAACTAACACTGAATGAGTTTTTAAACACATATATACGAGATGTGATGATATAGAGAAATGTAGGATTGCCACCTCAACATTTTCACGCTACGCAACTACGTAATCTTAAAAGAAAAAAAAGAATTGAATCTTCAGAAAGATTGAAGAAGTCGATGAGAAAAAAATTCTTTCCAAATCAAACTTTAGTAGTCAACAATGAGGTTGTGTGATGAAGGATATGGATGAACACAAATCAATTATTGTCTTGGATGATAATGAAATGAAGAGTGAAGTCAATGAAATTATCTTGCATGCTAATGGAAATATGATTAAAGAGAAAGATAATTTTAAGGTTGAGATTACAAAGGAACCAAGTGGTATGTTAAATACAGTGCTTAATGAGAAAATTATTTCCAAGGAAGAAATGATAATAGAGGATGATGGCTTGAAAAAAAGAGTTGATTATTTGTGTTTGGTGAGTGATTTCAAAAATTCAAAATTAAGGACAAATCCACTCTAACAAGAGGAGCATGATATACATTCACGTAGCTCTCATTGTATCCAAAATAACCAAGGAAAGCTAATCATGATCTTACCATTCATGACTCAAGCCAAGCACGTTATTTTCGAAAGTATCACAACAAGCAAAATGAACAAGCATAGATTCAAAATGTATATTCAAATAAATTTTAAGCATTCCAATCCTCATTTATGGCAGCCCCCAAGCTATCCCAATTCATCAAGTGGCTTCATACAAAGCTAAAGAAAAAAACAAAATTCGAATCAAGTAAAAACAAGTAGGAACAAAGCCAAGAAAGACAAAGCAGTTTTTCTGCATTGCTTGCTCATTGCGGCACGATGCTGCGGTGCCCAAGTTTTGTGCAAGAAGCTTTTTCATACTGTTGTAGTACCCAAAAGCCTGCCGCAGCACCAACCACTAGAATTCAATGATCCTCCGATGCATTTCCGAGGTTCCAAGCATGCACGCTTCACTCTAAGCTTCTCTAATCAACTTGCAATGAATTCCCCCTTGGGTCCTTTAACATTATTTCAGTGTAAATAACTCTTAATTCAAGGACCAATTCATCAAGGTAAAAATCAAGTACAAAGGCCTTTCAATGCAAGACGAGTTGACCTGAAGACTAAGAAAGCTTGCATATACCTTGTTAATATTTTGTATATGTTTTATTTTAATATAAGTGTTTTATTATTTAGTTACTTGGTTATTTTTTCATTCATTTTAATTATCATACATGTAATTTATATTATAGTTTTAAGTTAATTAAGGTTAGTTGTTTTTAACCATAGTTTGTACTTATCTATATAAAGACATTTAAATACTTTTGTAAAAAGCTTTCAATTTGATTCCATGAAGCCTTGGTAGCTCATGTGAATTTATATTTTTTTTTTATCTAATTTTTCTAGTAAAAGAAAGTTGATGGTGGAAGAATCTAGGTGGTGGAACTCAAGTGGGTGGAGAGAATTTTTTTAACTTGTCCCTTATTTCCCTTATCATTGATTCACCCTCAAGTTGGTGGAATCATCATTTATACTTAAGGTCTATTTTTTGCAACCTTTATCCAAATTTGAGTACAGAAAATTTGGTGGTGGTTCTTGATTCAAGTTGGTGAAAAAATCCTTTAGGCTTGATTTTTACATCTCTTGCAATTTTTATCCAAATAAATTGAGATTTATTTGAATTGTGTTTTGAGCTTCAATACTTCTACTTTCTTACTTAGTTGTGTGTTGATTGATGTTGGATATATTAAAATATTGATTGTGGTTTGATATAGTGATGGAAATTGAATATTGTAGAGCATGAAGTTAGTTGATTTTAGGGTGAATTCTTGCATAACAATACATTATATTAGTGGATATTTTATGCTGGATTTTTTGGGTGAAATTTTGAGTGAAAATCAAATTTGCGAGCCTAAGGCTGTTACATTTTTTTATCACTTAATCTCAAATATTTTATGCAAAATTTTAAATCAATAATAATTAACCACATATAACTTTGATTTGACTCCTGTTATATAAAATTAATTAATGTTTAATTCTAAAGTGATCAAAACTCTTTTGAATGGTGAACTTTCAAGTAAAAAATGTCTCCATCAAGAGACAAATTTGAAATGTTTTAGGGATACACATTGGAGCTTATATTATGGTTTGTTAATAAGCATAACCTTCTTGTTCTCATCTGTAGTCAAAGTTTTTGAAATGTGATAAAAGATGAGACCAACTATGAGCAAAAGTTCCATACAAAAAACATATTGAAATTGATACAATATTTGACTATATTTAATCTATTTTTTTATGAAAAATAATATACTTGGTTTTACGAATGAATGTTCCCAAGTACTACAAATAAAGCATCAAAATATTTTAAATACTGTGAATTTGGTTAAAACTTGTGACAAGCTTTATAATTAATGTGGGGCAGTGGGCGTGAGATTTTATTAAGCAAAATTTGTTATTTTTTTTGCGCCAATTATGACACTTATGTTCCAAATATAGGTGATAAATTTTTTATTCAAAGGCAATCACAAAATAAGACTTAAGTTATCACAAACATATATATCTATTGCAGTAAAATATTTTATAATATCATAGATATGCAAGTTCAAGAGTTGAATAATCGTTTTCACGAGGTAAATTAGAAATTGCTTATTTGTTTGACATGGTTATTTATGTTTATTTTAATCTAAAATTTAACTGTTATTCTAATCTTACTCACGTAAATTGGATGGAGCTTCCCTTGTTACATGGCGAGTGAAACACAGCTTCGAAGCATTCACAAAGAACAACAGTGAACATGCCGTTCAAAAAAAGGCCGATAAATCATATATTTTTCTATTTGAATCAGCTGATTTTTTGGGACATGTAAACTGGTGGAACTTCTCCTTAGGCTAGTGTAAGAACTTATGAATTTGATGGAGCCCTTTCAGGAAACATGCCGTTGAACTGAAGGTTTCATTTAGGTGATACTGCTGGCGGTGGTGATGGTCACGTTGCTGGCAAAGTTCAACCATTGAGAACCGTTTCTCATTATGAGTGAGGTTTTACAGCACGCACAGAGTGGAGTCAAAAACTTTCTTATCCCTTTTCTTTTCTTTTCTTTCTCCTTTGCTTCTTAAAAATTAAAATATATTTCTTTAGATTATCTCATTACAATTAATTTGAGAGACACAAAAAACAATAAAAAAGAGATGTATAAGAGTTTGATCCTTAATTTTTATTTGAGAGATATATAGGTGTTATAAATAGGAGGTTAAATTAATAATGAGTTGTGCCTCCCTCAACTGCAGTTAATCGTTGTTGCCTTGCCAAGTTCCCATGCCACCCTGATCGTTTTAAAAACCACAAAATTTGAAGTCAAAACAAACATAAAAGATAGAAGCGACGCGAGGATAGGATCAGAGAAGATAGAAAGAGAGAGAGACCAATTGACATGTCAAAGCCATGATGCATGAGCTCTCTATACTCTTGACACAAAGCACACTCCTCACAACAACAATGCATGCAACAATCAGCGCAAGGCCTCTCCGCCAACAAGTACTGTCCCCTCAATTTTGATCGATAAGAGCCCGAGTACAAGCACGAGCAACCAGTCAGGCACAGTATTAGAGTGTACAGGGTTCCACTCACTCCACATGCTGCATGAGACAACTTCATATCATTATCTTCACAATAAAATATTATATTGTACTTACATTTCAGTTTACTATTCTCAAACTTACAGGTCGATCCTCTATCAACAATTTCTGCAATTCGTCCAGAAGTAACACAGGGACACCAGCATGTTAAGCAACCTGCATAAACATAATCCATACTTTAAATAGAAATTTACTCAATATTTCACGAAAATAGATTTCAAATCATGCAACGAGTAACCAATTTAAAAAACGAAAAACAAAAGCGTTGAACATTACGTACAAGAGCTAACATCATCACAACAATCCCAGAGGCCAGTGGACCAGGGAATTGGGCGGAGAGAATAGGAGTTTGGGGCAGTCGGACCACCACTTTTTGTTGTATTTTTTTTATTGCGTTGACCAGTTGTTGGCTCATAGGAAGCAAGTGGTTCTGGTGGTGGGTGTGGATATGGTGGCGCTGTTGGTGACAGAGTTGGCGATGACTCCTTTTGAAAATCAACTGAATTTGAGGAGTACATGGTGTTCGTTTGATAGAGAGAGAGGGAGCGTGGTCAGAAGGGAATGAAGGAGAAGAAGTTTGGATTCAAGTCGGAACAAGCCCAAGGAAACTGTCTCGTCAAGAAACGGCAGTAGGGCTAACAGTTTTATACATCATATACACCTCCATCTCTAGGGTTTAAATATACTATATGATAAGCATACGGCAAATTTAACAAGAGACTTGGTTTGAATTGTATTTCAATTAAAATACAAACAGAAACTTGCAATCAATTGATCAAGAAGATCGAATGTGGATATGTATCATATGATCATAGTTTGGCTGCAATTCAATTACGGATGTTTCACGTTCTAAAACTAAACTTATAACGTTAACCATTAGCTTATTATATGAATAATATTAAATAATTATTATAGTTTATTATAAACTATTTTATGAATTAAAATAAATAATTTTCGCAATTATCTTTTTAGCAGAAGTATTTTTATCTACTTATAATTTTAAATTAAAACTTTTTTTTTATTTGGATTCTTCTAAGTATTATGAAGCACCAATATGTATCATCAACACGATCAAATAGATAGAAGTGAACATGTATAATATTTTTATTTGTTAATTAATTTGGTAAATTTAATGATGGCAACTTTGAACTTTATTAATGCATTGAATTTTTCCGGAAATATGCACCAACAAGAAAAATTCTAAATCAAATATATTCAGAGCAAGAATATGAAAAAATGTAGCATGCAAATAAAAGACAAATAATTTTACGTGATTCAGCCATAGAGTTTAAGGGTTGACGTAAACAGTTTAACTATTGTTGCTGGTTTTAAAATATTGGTTAATTAAATAAAAAAAATACTCAGTTGATGTTGAGTTATTATTGAGATTATTGTGGTATAAGTAGTCTTTGAGGCTCTTATTAGAAGATAAATCACTCTTCTCAGGCCATAATCCTTCAACTTATAAGCTGGGATTTTGTCTAGTTTTATGTACGAAATCATATTCACAAATTAACTTTGGAATGGAATTTTAACTGATTGATAGTAAAGATTTTTTAAGTTGAAAAATTGAAGCTTTTTTATTGTTTGGATTCAACAAGAAACTTACGAAAAATTAGAAAAACTAATTCTTTTGAATTTCAATGTAATATTATTCCGATTAAATAATTTAAATAAACAAAATGCATTTAAAAAAAATAAATTTGACATCAATAAATATCATCTAATTAAAAGAATTACTAACAAATATGATACATAATAGAGAATTTGTAGGAAAGACATGACACATATATAAAGGTTAAACGTGTTCTTATATAACAAAATACAAATTTGATCATTTTAATAGAAATTTTGAAAGCTTAATCCATTTAATGAAAAAAAGTTTAATTAATCAAAAATATTTTATGTTATATAAGAATTAACCTAATCACCATCTCTAAATTAATAAAAAAACTCATGCAATATAAATTTAGTCTATGTAATAAGAAAATAACAATTTAGAACATCGTATAAGAAAAATAAAAAATAGAGTCTACATAAAAAAAATATATATATAGGTTGGTTTAAAAAAAAAAAGGCCGAACCTTAATTTCTTCAATTTTGAGTATTAGAGTCAAATATTGTTGCAGTCTCTATTTGTAATGGTTTATTTTGCAATATCTTTTCTAGTATGAACATTGTTTTCTCTCGTAAAAATGAAAAAACCCGATATTTTACAGATTAATCAAATATGGTGTTGAGGCAACGAGTAAGAAAGATAAGCTAGAGGTTGAATGAAGAGCAATGATAAATAGTAATAAAGGCTTAATTTAAACCTAAATTACCATGGTCTACTATTTAAAGCAGAACCGGAGAGTCAAAAACTCGACGCACTAGATTACCTGGAATAGGATTATTGGAATAAAATATTAGAATAACAAAATTATCTTGGTTGAAAGACTTACTCCCACCGAAGCTTTTTCCAAAAACTTTTAAAAAATCAAATACTCACCCCTTAATCAAATTTTATTATAATTTTTACTAAAATACCCTCGAATAAAAAAATAATATTAATATCGATATGAATTTTAATAAAAAATAATATTAATATAATAATAATAAATTTAAAAAATTATAAAAAAATAATATTAAAATAAAAAACAGTTACTGTTGCCAATAGTGGTACTAGTGGTGGTAGCTACTATTAATCTTCGATCACCTAATTCTATTGGTGACCACCTTCGACCAACATTAGAGATGACCTGAAATGGCTAACATACTTAAAACCAATTATTTTCAGTCATTATCTATGATTAGTTACCGACACCAGATCTTTGATAATTAGATATGACAGTCTCTGCTATCGAGATAATCAAATATCACCATTAATGAAACTAAATGGTTATTTTTGGTCACTTGATTAAGTTAATAGTGGCTAACTTGCCAAAGAAGCTGTTAACGATGGTGACTGTTTTTTAAATTTTTTAAATTTTATTTTTATTAAAATTTTAATTTTTTATTATTATTTTAATATCATATTAATATTATTTTAATTATTTTAAATTTAATTATTTTTTTATTTTTATTCAAAAAATTTTTTCTAATTAATTAAATTTAACAGTTGATTTTAACCAATAATTGGTATTTGATGTAGCATCCCGGGTTTTTCTAGAAAAGCCCTTAGGGATAGAGTTTTGGGGTTAGAAATAAGACCAGAAATAGGGTGGGGGTCTTGAAGAGTTCAGGGGTAAGATGATAGTTTTCCAGAGCTGAGTGGCCTTCGTATGATGCCTTTAGGGAGATTTTAATCATGCGGAGCGTGGGAAATGAATTTTCTTCATTTTCCCTGGTGCACTCCCGTGCACAGTGCTCTGCACGCCCGTGCAGGTGAGTAGCAGGAGAGAGAGACGGGAGATTTATTAGATTTCTCACCCGCAGTTTCCCTTTTTCAGCTCAGTTTCTTTTGTTTCAGCAGCTCCCAGCCCTAGATCAGATTTCCAGCTTCCAGTAGCTCTCAATCCAGTTAGAGAGATCAGAGATTAGCTTGAGAGATAGTTTCCAGCAGCCATGGCGAGAGGTAAGTGTTTCTTACTCTCTCTTTCAATTTCCCAGCTTGATTGATGATGATTGGAAACGTGTGTTCCCATTTCCAGTTGAGATGCTATGCTTGTATGTGTATATGATGATGAGATGATGATTATATGTTGATTGAGATGCTTATTTTCCACCCAAAATGCATGCTTGCTTTGCTTGTGTGTGTTAGTGAGAGAAATATAGATTTTCATAGTGGATTCAGTAGAGATAGATGAATGATGAAATTGATGCATGCTATGTGTATATGGAAGTGCCTTGAATGCATGTTTCCAGTTAATTTCAGTTCGGTTGAGGATTGTGTGTGTTTGGATGGGTTTCCTGCATGTTCCAGGTGGGTGCTCGTGTTGCAGAACCAGACACACGCCCGTGTGCCCGCAGACGCACGCCCGTGTGCCCTGGTTTCTGTAAGGGCACGCTCGTGTGCACGAAGTGCACACGGCCAGGTTTGCAGTGGGCACGACCGTGTGTCCTGAGGGACACGGCCGTGTGCCAGCTTCTTCAGTAGAAATGCGTAGCGATTCCAGAGGAGAGCACGGCCAGACACACGACCGGGGCACGGTCCCGTGTGTCTGGGCACACGCCCGTGTGCTTTGTTTGGCACGGCCGTGTGTCTCTCCTGCACGACCGTGTGCTTGGCCCACACGCCCGTGCGTCTGCCAGTTTTTCCAGAAAAAGGTAGAAAAGAATTATTAAAGGTTTGGTAATCCATCCGAAGGCTAATTGACCTCAGATAATCCAGAATTCAGATAAGAATGCAGCATATGCATAGCATGACACAGCATATAGTCTGAAAGAGGATCCAGGGATTCGAATTCAGTAGTTTCCAGTATTCAGAACCCAATGTATGGGTTTCAGTTTTGGGGTGAACTCGAGGGGGCATCTGTGGGACCCAGCTTTCTGACACCAGTCAGTCAGCTCAGCAGCAGTATTTCAGCAGATCAGTATTCAGCTTTCTAGCCAGTAGCTAGAATGTTCAGCCCACTTGGTCAGGATGCCGAATCCCTGTGTTCATCAGCCTGATCAGCACAGCAGGTACCTTCGGGTACAGTTATAGATTCAGATGCATGCATCATCAGTCATTTTCAGTTTCCAACTCAGCATGTCATTACATATACATATTGGCATGACTAATCAGATAATCAGAAATCAGTAATCAGATAACAGTTAATCCAGAATCAGCAGTTTCAACGCCAGCAAGCGACTAGATGTATGGATAGGGCCGAGGCCAAGATTCAGTGTGTGTTTGTATGTGTTTGTTGCTTGCTTGGGCGGGGGAAGTAAGGAATGCTTACTGGGTGATCTTTATCACTCATCCCTTTCCTTCTTCCTTCCTTTTCAGGTTAGTTTGCTGCTGGCGAGGAGCGGGTGGACCGAGGCTTGCGAGAGGGGACCCCACACACACTTTCTAGATGTATTCTATTTCAGTTTGGCCTGTGTGGTCTTGTAAACGTATTATTTACATTTTCAGTTATTCAGAACAGTATAAAGAACAGATGTATATATGAAAAGCCAGTTGGGCTCATTGTATATTTGTTTCAGTTTCAGCTTCCGCTTATGTACAGTAGCAGCAGTAGGGTTTCTTTCTCGTAAGATTCCCGTCTTGGGTACCAAATTTCCAGTTTATTTAATAGAAAGAGATTTATTGTTCAGCAGCAGGGGTACTTGGGGCGGCGGGTCCTACATTTGATTTTTTAAAAATTTATGGGGAGCAATTGTCATCTAAGAAAACCTCGGTGGGAGTAATCACTTCACCAATTACCTTTAATCTCTTTCTGAGGGCAAGATTTATATCTTATTTTTTATAAAATAATCTTATCATAAAGATATCAATCCTTTTTTTTTTAATAATATAATTTTATCACATAGGTTTATTGCTTCCTAATTTTTACTTGATCAAACTAACAAAATTTTATTAATCCATAGCACAACGTACACAAAATAATTAGAGTCATTAGGAGAATAAATTTTGACAGACACGATTGTTTTTCAAAATCATTTTGTTATGCAACTATAATTCTTTATTATCATATAATCCCTTTCAATAATGTTTTTAATCATAATTGAAAAACAATCATTTTACACCAAATCGGGAGCACATGACCTTTCATTTTTTATAACCGTAAGATTTCAATATCTAATAATGTAATTACTCATATAATTTTAACCTTTAATCTTTAAATAAAGGATTATATATGTTGATGTTTGAGGATAACACTTAATATTATATAATTATACTATTGAATTGTAAACTCAAATTCTCAATAATATAATTATGGATGTGTAACACTCCTCTTTATAACAGTCCCTTTGTGAATACCTATCTACTGGATTGCTATATAATCCGACAAACGTGACTGGAAACGGTCGCTGGGACCAATATCGGTCCTCTTCGACCGTTTCCGATGGCCATATCTGGTGGAGGTGGCCAGATCTGACTGCCTCCTCCAAAACAGGAGGCGGTCGATCTGGCCGCCTCCACCCAACGGGGAGGCCCGATTTGGCCTCCCCTGGAACCAGGCGGCCGGAGATGGCCACCTGGTGCGGCTATCAACAGCCACCGCCGCCGGCATCGGTGGCTGTGGTCAGTGTATTTTTTTAAAATTTTTTTAAAATTTATTTTATTATTTTATAAAATTTTAATCATAAAAGGACAAAATTGCCCCTAAAATATTACTGTTTAGTATTTTATTTAATATTAAATTCTTTCAATGGGTGAGAGATCGAATTTTTGAAAACTTGCGGGTGGGACTCAAACTATGGGTGGGAAACAGTCCTTTGGCCTTTAGAAAACATGTAAACTTATTAGCTTATCTCATGTATAAAACTGTGATATATTTACATGAAAACTACAAACATGAACTCAAACCCTTTATTACTTTCTTTGGCTCGGTTATTGCTTTCACTCTCGTTACATGATTATAAAATGCCCTAATTCATAAGCTTTCTTAGGCATCTCTAACTATTACTACAAACTTTTAGCAGCCTTTAAAAACTTGTGGAATAACTTTTTAAATGGTTATTCATTTTTAAGAACATCGGTTCATTCTCATGACTTTTTTAACAATTATTCAATACTTTGGAAACAAGCGTTCATTAACTTTGAACTATTTGTATTTTTTCTTTCATAATATTTCATGTTATGAATTTTATAAACAATCGTTCAAGACTTAGAATGTGCATTTATTTTCTTTAATTAAATGTTTATGTAAATTTTCTCTCTTAATTGTCCATTTGCTTAGAGGCATGTTCATCTTATTCTATATGAACAGTCATACTATTCGTTAACATAGGCATTAGTGATCTAGTCTATATAACAAAAAAGATTATGCATTTTTATTCAAAAATAAATTTAAAAAAAGTATAATATGAGATTTTTATAGGTCATGTTTGTAAACAAATTATATATATATATTCATATAAAATGTCCATTAAGTGTTTTTAATCTTTTAACGTTGGAGGACAGTTCAGTAAAATTTGATCTTTTTAATAAAAAATTAATATTTTTAATAAAAAAATGTTCAGTTGCTTCAACTAACATGGTCATATTTCCTTTTTTTTAATTATAATACATCTGCGTTACGTATCCTGGTACACTTTCTACTCGAGTCAGGCTTTTGACTTCTTATATCGTACAGAGAAATCTCAAGGATCCCAAATTAATCAGCCAAGAATTCTCCAATAAAATGCCCTTATCACATAGATTAACAAGCTTCTGAAATGGTCAGCTCCATGGCAGGAAAAAAAAAAATAACAATAATAAATCGGCAATTCAACCCTTGGAAATTTTGAAGGGGAAATAATTTAAAAAAAAACTAAGTGCAAGTTCCCACCTTGGTCAGTCCGTTCTGTGACAGTACAAATGTTCTCTATATATAGAAGCCAAGCCAGGCTAAATCCATAAACATGACACAGATAGATAACAAAATCTCAGGTAATTTCTACGCCATTGTTTAATTTCTGGCAATGTACCCTAGAAATCTTGAAACCACCAACCTTAAATCAGCTCCATGATCTGAAAAGCGGCTACCAGAAGGGCAGTGTTCCACTGACCTATATGAAGATCCTTCCCACTGTAAGCTGACTACCATAATCGCATTAGTTTTGTACAATCGTTCATTTTATTTTTGTCCATAATTAATGATCATTAATATAAAGAACTGCCGAATCCTTTTGAAGGTTTGCTCACCTGATTCTGTCCATGCATCACCTTCGTCAGATAGCTCAGATTCTTGATAGAGGGAGTTCATGTAATTTCATAATTTGCGGTCTCTTTATTGCAACGTATTAAGTTAGGAATTGATATTTTATTTGCGTTGCATGGGCAGCATGTAAAATGCAGGAGCTGGTGTGTTACGCAGTGGCTTGCATTGGTTGGGGACGGTTATATTGAAGGGAGTAATCCAGGAATATGTCTCACAAGGGTTTAGGATTAAAAAAAAAAAATCTTATATTAAATTTATATGATATATTTATCTTATTAGAAAGTCACAAAAATAATTATTATTAGATACACATATTTTTAAGCTAACCGTGTTACATGTTAACATTTATCGATCAAAGCTGTGCGGATGGTTTTCACCGCCATAAGCTTCCTATTCTGATTGGCTACTTTATTGCTTCTGATGTGTTTATGTCATTAATCAAGTGTGTTGGATTAATTTATTAAAAATCACAATATGAATTCTACATTAATCCATCATACAAAACAATAATCAATCGATTGAATTGTAAAGAGTTTCTAAAAAAATTTAAACATATTTGTTTGTGTCATAACAAAGAAATTTGTAAAAAATCATTTAAAAATTAATTGATTATCAATCTTGAGACTTTACCTTCCTATTTCTACATATCCAAAACACAACTATTTTAAAATAAAAAAAATTGTATCGCAATATTCTGAAAAAGAGGATCTAACCCTCATTTTTCTAATGAAGTTTATTAAATTTTTCCATTAAAGATCTAATAATCTATGTAAGTTTATACTAATTATTTACTCAAATAAATTATAATATGAAATCTAATAAATTATGTAAAATTAATCACGTTAAATTTATTCAAAATATTTATTAAAATACATCTCATCAGTATTTTATAAAAATAAAATAAATATAATTAATATTATCAACCGAATATATAAAATAATCTTACAAAGGGTGCAGAGCCAATCCCTCCAATGGTAATTAATTCTTAAAAAGGTAATTCTACTAACCAGGGACGTTAATTTGAAGGTTGGAAATCAAATGTTTGAGAAGTGGAATCTTGAGGGAGTTGAACCCCCGATTGTTGAAGGGTCGTCCGTCCTCCCTAAGCCAATTAATTGAATAATTTGAGTGACTGAGAATAGAAATTCTACCAACCGGAGGAAGTCTCCACGTGTCAATGGAATCGAATTTGATGTTTCAGCGTAACGCCGCAGGAGAACAACAAAGAGAAAACCGTAGAGTATCTGAAAGTGTTGAAGGATGCTTTGTTCATTTATTAGTTTAGGTCAAACAGCCAATTGATACTGTTAATTGATGTTTATGAATTTATTTTATTTTATATAAATTCGGTTCTCGTCTTTCTCTCTTCTGCTTCTTTCTTTTCGGCCAAACCTATTCTCTCTCAAAATTTTCGTAAACGATAAATTCTCATATAAATATTTTTTAAAAATTAAATACTCATTTATTAATTAAAATCAATCATCAATTATTAAATTTAATTAATAAAAAAATATTTTTATATTTTTAAATAAAAATTAAAAATATACCTAATAAGTTGTAGTGAACTTAATGAAATATTACTTTATAACATTCAAAAAGATGATCGAATCAAGGGTGAATGACATAATTTTATATAAAATATCTCGAAAATATAAGAATAAATGGAATACAAATTGAATATATGCAACAAAGATATTGTAATGCAATATAATAATAATAATAATACAAGAAGATTTCCAAAATGGTTCAATTCTCAAAACTAAATCTATATCCATTATTATGTTATTATTCTTTTATAGATCTGTTCTCCAAAAATAATTATAAAAAGTTTTTTCGTGTGAATAACTGTTGTTTGTCTTTTTAGTGTTTGAGTGAGCAAATTGGAGAAACTCATAAGAATGTTTAATAGGTGTTTGCATTTAAAAGTTTGCATCTATTTAGTTGTTGGCCAGCATTGGTAGGAAAAATTGTGAGCTTCTCTCTCATGGTGGGGTGAAGGAATCTCATTTTCTTCTGTAATTCTGTAATAAACCCCCTCAATTATGGAGTGAGGAGGGAAAGGTATTATTGTAATTCAACTTTTTGCTTCCCTCATTGACTCATTGATGCCTTAAGGCAACATCCAACTAAATGAGGTGTTATAATGGGAACTAAGATTGCAGGTGTGAAGGTACATCCCTCCTTTCTGATTTGCTTGTAGAAGTGGCTTCTTCTTCTTCAGGAAGGTGTCCAGGTCCAGGACAGGACCTGACTAAAAGTAACAACATTCACATCCAAGTCACTCAATGTAATAAATTATATTAATTGCCAAACTCAATTTCTATCCACTTGTTTCGAAAAAAGCAGTTCAATTTATTATATGCAATTAAGAAAGAAACATGAACTAACGTACAAAAATAGAGACATTCCCTCCCGCACTTGGATCCAATTGAAGGCATCTCACCAGGCCAGAAATTTTGACCCCAATCAAACAACTTATGTTTTGTGATTTCTCCTTATAAAATCACGTATCTGTTTCATACATTAGGCATCAAACTCTTTTGTTTAGAATCTTCTATAATGGAGTTCTATTACAGTGTTAAACACAATATTAATGCTGATAATGAAGATGATGATGTGTTCTATGCCGAGATCAGAAGGCAAATTCTACTTTTAACTGCTGATGAAGATGAAGACGATGATTTTCTTGACAAGAAGCATAGAAACTGCAGTAAAACTGGCAAACGACGCTCCAATAACTTGACAAATCTCTCCCCTGCAATGCAACCTGGCAGCTATTTTAATTGGTGGGAGTTCCAAAAGAGTAATTCTGTGCCTAATTGGCTTGTGAATCTCTGGAGAAATGGCAACAGCAATGGTAATGGTAATGGAACTGGAGTTTTCATTCCCCATATTGTGAAAACAAGAAGATATAAGCCAGGTAAGTTAGTTGTTAGCAAAATCATTTAGTTTTAATTGGGTAATCCATTAATCCTAGTGCTTAACTCTTCTTTATTGACTGCAGGAAGAGCAAGAAGGCAAGCCGAATATCTTGGAAGTAAGGAACTATATATGAACCCTCGATCTTTCTATCATTTGTTGGAACTTCAAAAGTTATAGAAACCATAATTCATCAATCCTCATGCTTAATTCTTCTTTGTTGACTATCAAATACAGAAACAGAACGTTATCTCTGCAAGAATTCACTGTAATAATCATTAACACTAAGGATGTACTCCAGCAACAAATACCATTTCAATTAATAGAAATACAAATCATTACCATAGCCCAGAATACATTGTGCCTCAGTAGCTGTTAGTACAGTTCATATATTGTTAAATTCTATGATGCATCAGCATTATCTTATAAGGTTAGTATCACATCATAAGTTGACAATAATGGCCCGAGGAAGAGTTCTGAGGAAATAGATAACATCAGTCCCTAGGTCGAGCTAACCACAGTGAGCTAAGAGCCCGAAGGCGTGAAGTGTAATCGTTTATAACTAGAAGGGCACGTGCTGCTTGTCGAGTTGTCAATATTCGATGCATTTGTTGAAGTGTTTGCTGCCTCAGAAGATCAGCCTAAATAGAAACCTGTTTATAGTTAAGAAACTAGTAAGAATTACACATGAATTTTGTGAATGATTTTACCTGGTGGAGGAAATTCTCTAGCATGGCAAGTTTGCCCATTGCAATTGCCATATGCTCCATGTAATCAGCAACATTTCCAGAACCAGCAGGGCCAAGAGATGCCCTTGTAAGTGTGTCTACAAGAGACTGTTGCAAAGCTTCCATTCCTTGGGATAAGGCATCTTCAGCCTGCTGGGAGGACTGCTGTAGATTGCAAATGCCCATCAACTGTTGATCTGTCAAGGGTTCTAGATGGTTGCCAAGGATCTAGAATTCAAAAATGAAATGAAATGAATCAACAAAAATATTAATGTATATCCCTTCTGGTAATGCAAAAATATTGAAAAACTAATCACCTTGACAAGGTCAGATGATCGAAATCCACCCAACCACATGAAACACCTTTCAGCAGGTGTTTTCCACATGCCAGAGAGCATGTGAAATACATCAGCCTTTGCACCAATGCTCTTTAGTTGGAATACTTCATCATAATGTGCCATAACACTGTCAACATGGTGGCGTAATTCATTATCACCCATATGAGAATTTACAGCTAATCTTAGGTCATTGATCAGCCTCTGGTGTTCATCAAGCCAGCGTGCATAATCCAGGTCAAATGCCAAAGTCCCTAATGAAGATTGATCAATTTACATTTCATTTAGAGAGGAATATTCTCTAAAATACTTAAAATTCAATCATCTACAATATTATGTTCCAGACATCATTCTACAGTAGTGAAAAGATGGATAATAGAAGCTTTAAGCTTGATGCATAGATAATTCAATAAGCAAAGATCATTATGATCATAGATCACAACACTGATATAGTCTAAAAATGGTATCCATTGGCATACAGCAGGATGAAAGCTCTCTAGTTGTGCTGATCCAATAAATTGCACACTACAAATCACAGTCCACTTCACTAGCCACTCACTTTTCACACAGTCATCTCACTTCCATCTTATACTCTGTATTTGTTATTTTTTCGTGTGTGATTTCATAGCTCAGTATAATATTATAAAAGTTCTGGGCCATAAGATAGTAGGTACACTAGTCAAATGACTATTTTGGACTTGAATTAATCAATATACAATAACTAGTCTGCACATATATTAGATACTGTAAGACAACTAAATAACTTATCAAATCACTGGTACAGAAAGTCCAACTTTCAGGGTTAGTTTCTTTGTTGTATAAATGACCATACAATAACAAATCACCCCTTACCACTTCCAGTCCCAGAATGGGCCTGCTCCCCTGAAACTCCAGTTGGAATAAAAAAACCCTGCATCAAAATATAAAACCTGGACTAAGAAGAATTTAATTTCCCAGAAGGAGAAGTCACTACTTCAAAATCCACAACTGCATTTGCTAAAAGAAAAAAAGGGGGTCAAGAAAATAACTAAATAAAGCTGTGGCCAGCCTTCAATTGAGAATATTTAACATGATGACAACAAATACAACGATAAGAATAATAATTCACACACCTGCTGGTGAGCTCCTTGAAGCTCCTGCTCTAGTTGTGTAAGCCTGAGACGACTACTCTCTAGCTGCTGGACATATGCCTATCCAAACCCAAAACCAATAATTGATCCAAGTATGCTTCCATTTATAAAATTAAGATATCACAATCCAGACAGACAAGGAAGCAATAATGATGTTAATTCAGATGCAAAACAATTAATTAGCAGCTACAAATAAACCCAAAATTCTGACAATGATGCTGCACGAGCAGGTTTGGCCTGTGATCAGAGACTAATGAAGGATTGGCCAAAAATAATTCGAAAAAAAGAAGAAACCCCATTGTAAAGTGACATACAGGTTTTTTTTTTTTTTTTTTCAAGAGGTCAATTCAGTGTTCAACATCCTAATCTTCTGTGACTGAAATTTTGCTACTGACTTGTATATTGGCAGGATAACAAGTCCCAAGAACAATCATGAATCAGGTGAAAGCATACATATTCTACAAGCTCCATATACGGATGACACAATTTCTGTCATTTTCTCTTAACAGCGGATACACATACTTGAAATAATTTAGATGATCGATACACATAGCAATTCATTCTTCTTGATATTACCTTCCTCAATTGTTTTTGTGAATTAAAACTTACAAACTTGCCCTAGCCCAGAAAATTTGAAGTTACAAGCGAAAACCGAAAACAAAGTCTGAGCAATGGCATGCCTGGATAAGCATGGAGACTTTAAAAAGTATTTACAGTACAAGGAATAATCAACTATTATAAATGAAATGGAATTTGAACTTAAAAAGGTATGTGCACAAATAGCAACTTGTTTATAAGATGTAAAAATGTACAAATACAAAAATCAACAAAAAAGAGTAAAATAATGACATTTATCCATATGAGCAGAGAATGAAACTAGCACAGATAACAATACCTTCTTCCTCAGTCGACTCTTTCTTGCAGCTTCCCGATTCTGAGCCAATCTACGCAGCACCTGAAAAATTGACAGCTTGCCTTTAGGACAGTCCATTAAACAAAGGAATGATTTGTTTTTTGTTTTTCCAAACCTCCAGAGAAAAATCATGTAAACAACCTTTTGGTCACCGGTTTTAACCTTGGATTGATCCATGGAATCCACAACTACAAGTGCTCCACGCTGAAGTCCTTGAACCTATAGCACCATGAAGAGCCAATATAATTACTGTGCATACCATGAAAACTAGCTGATAGAATCCGGTATTGATGTGATACACTGATACAAATGATGACTAGTATCTCTCGCCACATTCCATATGTTCCAAGTGACATCGTCTGTAGCTAATGATAACTTTCAACAGTCCCATAAAATAAAAGTCTGAAAATCATCATTGGCAAATCAAATGATGGGGTGATACTATTAGCAAAAATTAGCTGCAAGTATTCCTAAGTATTGATACTCCATATCCAATATAGGCCCCATATTGATGAATAAACAAAAGTTCCACCAGCATCACCCAATCAAAATCAGATTATTCTATAACATCTAAAAAAGGTTGAAAACAAAAATATGATGATAATGCCACTCAAATCCACCATAGATTCTTGATCACCAGGATGACCCACCGCCAGGCCGAAAGATTCCAATTATACAGTACATACATACAAAAGAAAACAGAAAATTTGTAGAAAACAGAACATATACAAAGAAGAAAACCAAGAAAGAGACAAGCAACCTGGTTTTTTTCATCAGTGTCAACATCTGTAGAAGTGTCAGTCTGTTGGCTGTTATCAGCCACGCCTGAGCCTGACTCGCCCCAGTTCTCGATATGCCCGTTTCCCAACAAGGAACCAACCGCTGTCCCCTTCTGGTATATAAATTGACCTGTATCCAAACACCCCCCAGTCCCAGTTGAAGCAACTATTTCTGTAACACACCCGATGCTCTTTGCCAAAAAACACACAACACAACCACCCCATTATTATTCAATCTAACAAACATAAATGATGAATGGATAAACATGGCAGCTAAACTTAATCATATAAATATAAGTTAGGCAGTTAGAGTTGAATACCGTGGTCAAGGTGTTATAGTGGAAGTTATTGGAAACAACAGAAGCATTATTGGCTTTTAAACAAAACATGGCGCCTAAAAAGGATGTCAAAGCAAAAGAAAATAGATTAGTAAGGGAAACTGAACGTTCAAGATAAAAACAGTATAGTTAGTTATATATTATTCTACAACCTCATATTATATATAAACAATTACAGAGAAAGGGCGAATACTTGAGCTTAAATCAACAGCATCGTTCTGAAAAGGTTGTTCAAGCTCTCCAAGATCCGCAAAACGCGTCTGGTTTTGGCTACTTTCATCTACTCCCCTATTTTTTTTAATAGAATAAAAAAATCAACCCCAAGAAAAGAGCTTGACTTAAACAAAACAACTTATCTCTCTACCTTAAACTCGAAGCCATGCAAAAACCTATTCATAAAAAAAAAAAAACACATAGCTAAACCAAACAAGAACTTAACTTAAACGAAAAAGAAAATAACTACCTGAGAAAGAAGGAAGAGTGGCAATATATATCAGGGTCAGTAGCAGGAGCTGGTTTGAAGCTTTGCATAGTTAAACAGAGAGAGCCAAAAAGAGGGTGGGTGTTGGAGAAGGACTATATGGCCAGAAATGGAGAAAATCTTCAAGGATCTGTATTGAAGAAGATGGTATATCCATAAAAAACCATCAACCTCTTTATTACTGCCTTCTTAAGTTGGCATTTTAGTTTCCCAACACTCCTACACATCTCTATATCCTCTTTCAATCTCTTCCTACAGAGCGTTGTTTTCACTCTCTTCTTTTTTTATTCCTTAATCAATCTTTTGTTTCTGCTACATGTTAAGGTTTGTTTACTAATGATTATTATTATGAACCTTAATGTGTTATATATCAGTAGATTAATTATAAAATAGTATTTCCCATTTTTGTTAAGAAATTTGAAGGTTGGCTGGCATTAACCCAATAATAATGTTACAGAATAAATTAATATAAAAAAATGCCAATGTGTACTTTCAATCTGAATGGTTTTAGCAATCAAGCTCTAATGAGTTGATTGTGCTGGTGTCATGTCATCTTCAGTTATCCATTATCTTCAACTTCAAGACGATAGATACATTTGAAACGCAGAGGACAAAACAAATTTGCAACTATTTTTAACTCTAAAATTCTTTAATGCTTCAGCACTAAAAAATAACTCAGTATTTTTACCATTATAATGGCTGAATAAATTTCCCACCAAGCTGCGAGGAAACTATAATTATAGATCTTTGGTGGGATCGAAATATCTATTGATTCATGCTATTTCCTCGTAACGAAAATTGATTAGTTTTGTGCAATATTTTTAAATTGAATGAGACTATAGTTTAATTGATCTAATAAATCAATTTTAATCTGATTGAAAGACTTAATCTTACTCAAAATTTTCTTAAATGATAAGTTTTATTCATCAATTTTTTAAAATTAAATATTTATTTATTGATTAAAATTAATAATTAAATTTAATAATCAATCATTAAAAATGATCTGATAAAATTAATGATTAAATAATTTATCATCACCATTGGTGATTGTTAAAAGTCTAAGCAAATAGTTAGAAATGATCACTTAGTACGGATAACAATTGGATCTAATCATCTTGATAGTAAAAATGGTCAAATCTGACCACTCAAAAATCTATTTAGATGCTCAAACCAATTTCAATTTCTCACTTAGAAGAATATTTCAATGTAGATTGAATTTGTAATGTTAAGGACATGAGATCAACTAGTGGGTATTTATTGAGATGGGTATCTTTTAGCCAAACAAATTACTATATATTTGTAATTATTTGTGAATACTAATAAAGGCACGTTATTATTTTTTCATATTCATGCATAGTTATGTCTATGTTTGCTAAGAATAATATACCCTTAGGATGGTTAAATCAAATCAAGGAATCAAATAGACCAATTGTGTTCTTTTTATGTGTTCACTAAGGTAACCATTCTAGAAAATATTCATCAGCCCAAACCTACCCAAACCTAAGGCATTAATAATGATAATGAAACTATCATACTGTTGAACGAATCTAGCAAAAGGTGTAACAATTTGCATATATCAAAATTATTGATTGTAGCTTGGTATAATATATGGATACATGTTGTGTACTAGACATGTTCACTGAACTAGCTCAATAAGAGGATTATATATAAAAGATTTCTCTTATATTACACTTCATTGCAATATCCTCCCTATTATACAACCACACAATTCTTTGTACACCTAATAACTTTATATATTCAAACTACTAGAATCAACATGCTCAGTTATATATGTTAGGATAGGCTAATTACATTCAAATCTATTATAGACAAAGGTTATGAGAACAAATCAACTACTTGATATATAGTTGGTACACATTGAATAAATATTGTGTTAGAAACCACCTACTCTTTAAGTGAATATTGGTTTCAATATGTTTGGTGCAACTACAAAAAATGAATTAGAAGCTAATATACTTGCGCTTTGATTGTCATGAGGTCAATCAACTTCTATATGTATGTGATATATAAGCTCTCAATTGAGTCGATAACATCTAGATTCAAAAAGATTTCGTGTATCAATTATGAGTAGTCCTTAGCAAGACATCATAATTACCCATCCAATAGAGTGTTAATGAACATATTTTAAACTTGATTAACCTAATAGTTTAAATACAATACAAAGTCTTTTTGTTATAGTGCATCTCTGAGGTTGAGACATATAAAAGGTGTCTACCTCAGTTTCTCCCCTATATAATTTAATATTGATTCAAATCAAATGATATGGATTAGGCTTCAACACAATCCTATTGTGAGTACAGATTTATTGTCATAGATACTCATCAGTAAGTTTAACATGAGCTACTACTTTTGTTTTTAAGAGTGACAAATTCTCTTATTGACTTATTCTAGCTTACACACAAATTTAGATACAACCAATTAATATCCTTATGGTAGCCGCTATTACGGTTGCATGCTAGATAACATTAAAATACATCAATCCTTACATAGAGCAGTTTAGCGACCTCACATCGAAGGACTACATATAACCATAAGATTAAGAGAATATTTTCATAGATATACAACATGTAACGAAAGATAAATTTTCACATGAGCTAACAAAGCTTTATGGAAAACAAACAAAAGCCCAAAGCCTCTCAAAGCTTTTCAAAGTTTTTCATTTAACAAAATCTAAGTACAAAAATGAGAAAAGTTGTCTCTTATAGGTAGTTACAAACCTTGGTTAAAAAACTAACTCTAATCACATAAACTACTGTACAACTTGCTTAAATAAAGTAAAATGAAAAAGAAAAAATAATATAGATAATTAAAGTAATCTAAAGCTAATTACAATGTTAAACCTTTAATGTTTTGATGATAATAAAAATATGTTAAAATAAATAATTTACCCTTAATATGACTTGTTCATGACCAAAATGGGCTTAAGTTTTTATTTTTACAAGTTTTAGGCAACACATGATCGTGTGTCAATTGAATATGACTGTATAGTATTATAATTTAATATTAGCATCAAAAACACGAGATCATGTTGCTTGCCTATGTTAGGGCCTGTGATTTTTTTAGAAAAATTACAGGTCTAACATAATTATGCTGAAGCATAGCATGACCATATATGTACAACATAGACCAACACGACCATCATACTCAATCATGTTGAGTCAAAGAAGCTTAGGTCAATAACACAACTATGTCTAACGATGATATACGTCAGAGCTTGGCATTTACGAAGCAATGTAAGATCTTCAATCGTGTAACCTCATCATAGTCTACTAAAAGGTTAAAAGTTAAACGTATGACCATGTCTAACAATGACCCACAATCATGTATGATATATTGTAAAGAAACATGACCTTTGAAGACTTGTAGCTTTATCATGCATGACGATCAAAATACTCAAGTCAATGTATGATACAGTTGAAGAATAAAAAGACACACCATTAGACTAATTATTCAAATGCATCGTGCAAAGCCAACCCACTAAGAATTTAAGTTGAATTAGTGCATAATCGTGCAAGGATAAAATGCACAATCATGCATAATGAAGATTAAACAAACACTACCAACCTTGTTATGCAAAGTTGACAATGCATAAGCAAATAGACATCTTCTACAAAACATGACCTTGTAACTTTGGCACACAATCGTGCACAAGCTTGTTAGCCATCTTGTGTGTCTCGTATGAAAATAGTGTTGGGGTCCCTTACAAGGTTCTAAAATTTAAAAAGACACTCATAAACAATGAAGCACAACTATGTGTAGGGAACACATGATTACGCATAGTTGGCAAATATTATAAATTTGATTGTTGGAAGTCTAATCAAGAAAATAAATAAAGCTAACACAATTGTGCACTTCAAAGACATGATCATGTCTGGAAAAATTTATTACAACAATATTTTTTCACCTAACCAATTGATACAAATTGAATTCCGTTTAAGATAAGATTTTCAGTAAAAAAATTAAGTCAATTTGAAGTGAGAATGGTTACAAATTACATTGTACATCAAGCTTAAATTCTATCGCTCTTGCTTACCTTCTTTCTTTCATTAAGTTCATTCTTCATATATCCTTAAGAGACCTTATACTTATTTTTATGTATTAACCTACTTAGAGACATTCTCATACACTTTTTTTTGAATTTAAACTGAAAGAGCAAAATTCTTATAAACTTGTGTAAAGAACAAAATTTCATTATAACAAAAGGCTTAAAGATAAGAAAAACTTCAGTTGAATTTGATTGAAAAAAAGACGTAAAAAATTTATGATTAAAGCTCCAAACTTCTATAAATAGGTTAAACAAAATTCTCTACTCTTGTCTTTTATATTCAAATCAATTGCATTTATGTTTGTTTGTCTTTGTTGATTAATTTACTTATTAGCTTTGTTTAAAATATAGTACTAGCATTCATATTTGAATTGTTCTTCATATTTTAAAAAATTGTTTTTAAATCCTATTTACCCGCTTGTAGATTACTTTCAAAGGTTTTACGTACAATATACAAAATACCTTCAAAGTGCAAGTATGTTTTATATCCTCCATCTAATTGTTCCTTGATCTTCAATGCTCTTGTGTTTGATCTTTTAATTTATGCATTTGTACTTGAATTGAAGTTGTATTTCATTGCAAGTTGATTGGAAGATGTTAGAACCTAAGCTTTCATGCAAATGCCTTACATGTCATGGAGAATTAAGGTTGGCACCATGGCAAGGAGGATGGCTACTGTAGCACGCAAGTAGCCAAGTTACTTGCACACTTGGGTAGAAAGTTTCTGCCACAATAGGAGGAAAGGTTGTTGTAGCAAGCAGCTAGCTTGACCAATCTATTAAGCAGTCACCAAGGCGGCTAAAAATCTTGTCGCGACAAAAGGCCAAGTTGCCTCATGTCTTCTTCCTCTCCTTAACTTCTCTCTCCCAATTCTTTCTTGGCATGGTTTCTTCCATGGTATTTGAACTTTTTTGTACCTCTTTATGATCTCAAACTCAATGGATTTCCAAGATTGAAGAATGGATGAATTGAAGATCAATTGTGTACATGGGATTACGTGTAATATGTTGTACAAATAAGAAAAAAAGTTATATAATTTTGTTTATTACAAAAATTACTTTCATTTATTATGATACTATTATATTTTAAAATACAGACTATAAATTCAAAAACTACATATCAAATACTATTAATTATGAAATATCATAAAATCTCTAAATTCAAAAAATATTAGAAAAACCTCAATCAAAAATGTTAAATCACTTACAATGGAAAATATATTAAACCTCTATTAAGAAAATGCCTTAAATCCCCCAATGTGGATAATATAAAAATGCCTTTTAACAAGTGCATATCAAAAACCCATTGTACTTAATACCTCTTAAACACATAAAGCATTACAAATACCCCTTCCAAATGTAGAACTAACAAAAAATCTTTATCCAATCCCATCCCTAACCTCGATGATAATGCGTGACTTGCATTTTTATTGCGAATCACACATCTTCGAATATGGCCTCAAATCCATATTTTCCCAACTAATCAACAACCAAAATCATTTGTAAACCTATTCTTAACAAATTTCCATGCACAAAATTCAAGCAAATCAACACCAAAACATACAATTACTCATATTTTTCTACTGACAAAAGCCTAGTTCTACAAACACCCTAAATTTTTCTCAAAATGCTTATATCTTTACACTATAACGGGAAAAACTTGATAAAAATCAAATTATTAACCTATCTAGACATTTTTGTTACTGAAAATATGTCAAAAAATAAGTGTTTTATTGTTGATTTTTCAAATTTGTGTGTGGTGTATTTTCAGATTGAAAATACATTTCACCTAAGCTAGATATGTCAAAGAACATTAACATAAAATTTTCAAAAAATTTTATTTATAAATGGCTATTGAATATCACCTAATTAACACAAAAATGGTCAAAACACGAGAGTTATAGCATAAAATATGAGTTTGATTCTTTTTTTTTTTGTAAAGAGTACAAAACGTATACTCAATATGTGCAAAATCAGGGTTATATTTATTTCATCCTAAAAATGTTGATTGATTTCAGTTAAAACATTTAAATTTAGGTCAAATTTAATAATTCTTCTCAATTTAACTAATTAATTTGAGTTTGTTCTGATAAAATTGGTCAAGTTCAAGAAAGCCCAAATTCGAATTCTCATTAGAAGTGAAAAAATGATTGTTTCATCAAATATGAGTTGAAAAATACAGAATGGGCCCATTTGATGTACTCGTATCCAATAGGACGAGTTTTTTTGTTTTTTTCTTCCCAATCAGTAGAGGCAATCAATATACAGACCACCCGAGATTTTTTAAATGACTTGAAAATATTAACTCCATAATTAGTATTAACCCATGATTACCCTTGGATTACTTGAATGGTCGCTAGCTCTTTTGCTATTGCACCAAGCCAAATGCGGTAAAATGCAAATATTAATATAAATTTGTGAAGGAATAAAAAGATAATTATGCATGGTTGAGTTGTCTTGTATTATTATTTTTTTAATCTGATGTGCGTCTGTGCGTGTGGATTCTTTGGCGTTGGGGGATCAGTTTGCTTGTCAGTTTGTTTATAAGAAGGGAAGAGTTAAAAATGGAGTAGAATTGTGAGACCTAGCAATTTTAGGCATCGACACCTTTCTCTCCTCTCAGCAAAAGAAAATTCTGCAAATGTGCATGGGGAAGGGCGTCCGCGGCAGAAGATGATGTGATGGTGATGCGATGTATTAATAAAAACCCAAACCCAACGAGCGAGTACAATTAAAAGCTACCTTAATTAATGACCTATTTAAAACAAGGCATTGCTTCAAAGAAACCACTTGCTCCTTTGGGCACCTAGACCAGAGTGTAACAGTACCAGAGAGAGAAAGCAACAGAAGCGAAGCAGGCTTCAGGACCTGGGCGGATCTCATTTGACCTCACATTCTTCCAACTTTTCATTAAATATGAAAGCTGGATACCCATTTTATCCCTTATGGATATTCGTGCATTTAGATTTCTGTATGGCAGAGAGTGGGAGAGTAGGGTAGCTGTATGATTCTCTGGTGCTTATGTTTTGTTTGTTTATTCGGTTTTTAGTATGATGGCATCTTTCTTCCTTAATTTCCTCACTCTTGACCTCCATGGCCAAAAAGAAAAGGTTTCTGCAACTCCTCTAAAAGATAAATACAAATTGTAATGTGCTGTACTTGCAATAACACATCATTTAACAAAGGCAGTTATCCTTTATTGTTCTGGATAAGCAGATTCAAGTCGTATCATAGGGGAATAGGGCCATAAACTTGTTTCCTATAATTTTTTTCTTCCAGGTGAAAAACAGGGTAAAACAAAGAAAAACACCCCTAAAGAACTCATACATGTGGAAATTGGATGAATACTTAAAAGCACAATGAATTAGACTGCAATTTGTAAACATTTTGAGCAAGGAATCAAACAGAGAGAGTTTCTTGGATATGGGCGTGGCCATTGAGGTGATTGTGGGTCAATACTTCTCCAGCTCTTGCACTTCTATATTGGAGACGCTGGTGTAATGTCTCTGACATCTGGTTAAAGAATTCAGCGTCCCATCTGTGAATCAACAAGGGGTCTTCTGCATAACATATATATATAGATGTAACTGCACTTTCCAGCACGACCATTGCTAGTCCCATCTGAACCAAACCAAACCAAAGGATTAGATTTTTAGCAGGCAATTGGTGAAACGACGACAAAATATTGTTCTACCAAGAAAACTTACCAAGACCATTCCCATTAACATTGCAGTTGAACCCACCATAATCACTCCGTCTTTCGATTTAGTATATGCCCAAATCCCTGAGCAAGTTCCAGTGATAAGCCCACTCAAAAGTGTGCCCATCAGTAGAACAGCACCTGAACAATCATAGGCAACAAGTGCTTCAACTCCAGTTGATTGGAATAGCTCCCAGGCATCCCTTGCTGATCGGTTAAAACCTTTACCATATACAGCAATCTGAAACGAAAAGAGGTTGTATTAGTAAACAAACAATTTTGTTCTAAAATCAGCCAGATAATTTACAACAGCAGTTGCTAGTCTAACTACTCATTGACAAACTTAAGAAGCATGATAAAATAATCATAAACTTCAAAAAACATTTTCTTCTTCGTTGAAAGACGTTTTGCCTTCCATCCTAGCAGAATAGGTGGAGACTGTCCTTTCATAAAACCCAGGGATGAAAAGGAAACATCTGACAAACACATGTTTTAAGAAAAGAAAAAGTAAAAAAGTGTTGAATTCAAGTTGAGATGGAAATGTCATACAGTAGGAGCTAAGGAAAACGCATCTATATTTCATAAAAGCCTCCCAGTATAATGGACGAGAAGAAAATGTAGATCTTATAACTTCAACGAAAAAAATTGTTCAAAAAGAAACCCAAACTTGATTTTCATTCCATATATGTAAGGATATTGATATTTTATTTCTGTCAAATCCCGATTACATCTGATTCTAGGCTGCAAATGATGCAATGTTCAGAAAAAACCCTCAAAATAAAGTCTTCTCCAAAAGCTTAACCCCATCAAACTAAAACAAAAGCTAGTCTTATCTAAAAGTCTGCGGAGTAAATTACAGTTGCAGAATAGAGCACATCAGCTTGAACTAGCTTAACCTAACGATTGTTTCTGCTTTCCATAAAGCTAAAAGAATGCAGTCTTGGGTCAGGATACAACTTTTCCATGTCTGCCAAACACAGTAAATTTTTTACCCAGTGTTCATGAACTCACAATATTTTAATCTAGAGTTGCAGGGATGCTTTGCAATTAACATGACTTTTTATTTCGTTACCCAATAAAATGTTCTAATACATATACAAAAGTCACATGCCATAAAATAAAGGACTGTTAGGGCTACATTCTAAGCTTCCGCATTTAAGTGTCTTAAGAAGGAAAAAAGAGAAAATGAATTATGGAACATGTTTGTGTGTGAGATGGAGACTCTTGGTAGTATAATCATATACAAGACAAGTTACTGATAGACAGTGAAGTAAATATATAATAATTTTTCATAAAAAAAAAGAAGGGTAAGAAAAGAAGTACCTGAACATAAGCATACTTGTTGAAGAATCGAACAAGAGTCTCCACTAAATGGAACAGAAAATCAACACAGCAAAGCAAACACTCGTTGTTGCCAATCTTGGAACGAACTCCTCTGATCTAAAGATGTATATTAAAATTAGCAATGAAAAATATAGAAGAAGAAAATCAAGAAGAAATTACTATATGAAACATTCAGAAAAAAGCATAGGTTGGAGCTCATACCTCCCACCTTAATGTCCGAATTGCAGCTGTGAAGAGTGACCCATAGCAAATGCTGCCCAATGATGTTGTCACAGCATATCGGAGAGATTTCATCAATGGGTTGGGAGGCATTGATCCTGATTCTCGACCATCATGGATAAGAACAAAAAAAACCATCCCAGACACTATCACATGCACTGTATTACAGGGCACGGCACCTGTCCAAAATAAGCTTACAGAGAGAACCTGGCATATAAGTATCCTATAAGAAATGTTTTTACACAAATTTATTGCATTAAAACAGATTAAATAAATAGCAACACTTGTCAGCTCACCACAAGCAGCCACCAGCGTCCACTGTCACCCATGCTTGAAGCCACAACACCGGCTGCCCCAAACGACCATATTCCCATCCATAAAAGCATTACTCCCATGAATGCATATGCTACTCTCATAACTTCAGGAAGACCCCAAACCATCGTCACTGCTTTTTGCAACACCAACATGGTGAACGGAAGTCTATGGAAGAATAATAATAATCAGAGAAGACTTCAAAGGATCTTGTAATTCCAACTGTATTAAGAATTTATATTAGACTCTGTTTATCATTGTACTGATTACGCATGCCCAACAATTTTATCACAAGATTACAACTATAGAATGGAATATGTCTTTTCACAGCAAGTTTCCAATGATGGCAATTTGAGATAACTCCAAATATTTGTCCTAGTAAGTAATAAAATATCTATTACTAATATATAGGAAAGTAAATAGAATTATTATATTTGACTTTATTAAACGATGCATTGTTAGAGTGTTGAGTCATCTACTCAGTTTCTTGAAATATTGCAATTATTCAAAGACTAGGATTTGGATGACATATTTACTGCACTGCCATACTCTCCAAAAATTCCTATGGTAAATAGGTCTCGAAGCCATAAACTGACAAACAAAAAACATATAACAAAAGAAACTGCAATGTGTAACATAAGACATATCGCCTGACAATAGATTCCATAAAAAATTACTTCACTGAAAAAGTATGAAATTTCTCAAACTAGTACCTGTCTATCACTGATATAACATACAAAAACTGTATTGCAGCAGCAATTGCAAATGCAACACCCCAGAAAACATGATCACACCAAAAACATAGGACACTGATGACAGCAAGATAAGTAGTCAAAATGTGCACCGAAACCTTCATCATTTGGTTTGCGCGGCAACCAAGCAACAACAACCAAATCCATCCAAGTACAGACCCAACACCACCAGCAACTGCATACATTGGCCAATAAGTTTCTGTCAATCCAGGTTTATTCTCCCATAGTCGTTGGGTGATTCTATCAATATTAAGCCTATCAGATTTCTTAAATCTATTGATCCCAAGAACCACAAGAACAAACCCTAAACCAACCAAATGTATTATAAATATTCCTAGCCAGAAAACGTCGCGCCAATGCCTTGATTCAATTGCGACTGTTTGATTATCATCAGTACTTCTTCGGCTCCTCCCTACAGTCTAAAATTAAATAAACAAATAAAAAAAGAAAATAATCAAATTCAAAAGTTTTTCACAACTTCAATGAGCAACATCTGAATAAAGCATGAATTTATCAGAATAATCTCTGACAAATAAAATTCAGTCTAAATTGTTGAAAGTTATGAAAAAATGATTATTCCGCCCTCTAAGGTTGGGTAAAATTATTCAATCCATTTGGTCTAAAAAATAAACAGTATCCTCAATGAAATTTCAAAAATTTGCCATAGGCATCCCTCGTAATTCCTCAAAAGCATTAAATTTTCGAAGGTAAACCTATGCATCAGCAAAGAATAATATCCACAGTTTTTCTTTCTAAGTACAAGTATATCAAAGTTTGAAAACAACTTTTTTCATCAAACTTAGAATTATTTTTATGTGTGTTCTTATGATATTCTTGTTAAAAAAACATTAATGTAAAATTTGTCTTGGAATTAAGTGAATATGATAAATAAAACTCTAATTTTTTTTCAATTTTAAGGAGAGTAATACTTACAGAAAATTGGACGTTGAAGGCATCATACTAGATGACATATTCCCCAGTAGGAAGTGCAGAAATTAAGTCAAACCTCATGCGTATGAATAAAATTTATCCAAAATTATGAAACCTTGAATAAAAGCTTTGGCCTTTTTACAATTAATTGAAGCAAACACAGAATCCTTAACAGCTAAAGAAGAATATTATGGCAATAAGTAGAATTCATTATTAACAGTAAAATGAAGTCATTGTTTTCGCAGTCATAACAAAATTCTCCAGTCATCGGGTGAACTGATCACCTGATCGACGGTGGTGATTGAAGCGGAATCGGCAGAAGTAGAGGAGAAGTAGTGAGAGCCGTTCATTGCAAAGACGAAATGGATGAGAGCATTCTTCTGAAGAGGATCAAAGTGTGAAGGAACTGAAAATCTTCGTCAACTGTGAACAGAGAAACATGCAAAGGAAGAAAAGAAAAACGTGAAGAATAAGGTTGGGTGGAGAGAAAGGTCAATGAAATGAGGCTGTAACTTTCGATTATAAATTTGGCATTTGGAGGAGAAAAAGACTGAAACTGAAACACACTGGCTAAAAGAGAGAAACGGTGATTTTGCCAATCTGTTCAGAATCCGCGGGACTCTGTTTTAAAGGGAATGGTGCCGCTCTGTTATTATCAATTCGACCCTTTATTCAAATTATTATATTTTACAAAAAAAAAAAAAAAAGTTTTCTTTAATAGTATAAATTAATTATCCTTAAATTTTTTTATGTTAATAACAAATTAAACTATTTTTTTACATCTTAATATTATCAAATTGATTAATTAAATAAATTAAATATTTTCATTTTGGTGCTTTACATCTTTTGTCAAAAAATTTAAATAGTAATTTTCATAATCGAGAGTTGTATTAGGGTTGGATTAGGATTTATGGTTTAGTTTTTTTGTTTAACTTTAACTCAATTTAATAATTTAAATTTATGGTTTAAATTTAAAATATAAAATTGTAATTCATTGATAAATGATATCATTTGACTACAAATTAGAGTTATTAATTCAAATCACGAATTTGAATTAAAAATTTGAATCATTAATTTAAACTATAAATCTAAATTATATTTTCAAAATAAAATTAAATCAAATTCTTTTAAATTTGAATTTGATTTGATCTTAAAAATGAATCAATATTTATGATTTAAATTTGATTTGAATTTAAACCAAATAAAATTGAATCAAATTGAGCAAACTTTCAAGATTGAGGCTACGACCCTAATCCAACCCTACTTACAATCAAAGATAAATAATATCCAGAGAAAAAATGATTGAAAAATATGTCTGTTGGACCTTTTGGTTTGAGTAAATTATTTAATAATATAGAAAAAAAAGTAATTTTAAAATAAAATTGAAGGCTTTTTTGCTACCACTTCAAGAGAATATTAACGTGCAAGTTATACGTGTATTAAAAAATAATTGTAATGTTCAGGCGCTGCTGATTCGCAATCATATTCGTTGGTAGGGTTAGATTCAAATTGAATATATTTAGATTCATTTTTAAATTCGATTCAAATAAGATTAAAACAAACCGAATGAATTTGAATATGAATATGAACTCGAACTGTATACGAATTTAAACCCAAACTTAAAATAATAATTTTTTAATTAAATTTTATTAATTATTGGTATTAGTTATAATTTTTAATAAATATAAAAATAAATTATACAAATCGAATATAAATACGAATATAAATACAAATTAAATACTAACTTAGTTATACGAATCTAACATGAATACGAACTTTATTATAAAAATATTCGATGAATATGAATACAAATCTAAACCTAAACAGTATGAAACAAGTCTAAACACGAATATATTACTGTTTATATTTAATTCAGTTCGAATCTAACCCTATTCGTCAGTTGTAATGTTTGAGAGATCACATCTGAATCGTTCATCATGTTGCCCCTTCCCACTCTGTTTTGGATTAGGCAATTAATTGGGGGATTCAATGATTCAGTTTCTTGTTATTTTTATTACATGACAGTGACAGTTAGTTGCAAGTTGTAACAACATTAAATGTCGATTAAATGCTGACATAAATATGTCCATAATATTTTTTTATTCCAAACTACTATACTTGTTTAAAATTTTATTTAAAATAAATTAAAAAATAGTGATAAAAATAGATATTTAATAAAATTTTAAAATAATTTGATTTATTATTCAAAAATTTACCTTCACGATAACTAGCATTATCAACTTCAGAAAAGTGTTCAGCAAAGTGATTATAAAAATCATAAAGTAATATGTTGATAAGAACTCGATTTCGTATAAAAATATTTAAAAGAAGTATTGGATATGAGAGTTTCATTGTCATATTAGGATTAAGCAAAATTCATCTAAAGTATAAGTTTCGATATATGATTTTTGTCTATATTTTGTGTCGTATCCCTTTTTCTCTTAATAATTTTTTTTTTTTCGATGACAAATTCTCATGTTTAAATTATGTCTTAGATATAATAATACCTCATCCCATTCGTTTGGAAATCTTGGTTCAAATCCTTTGTTATTGGGTAAAAGATGATTCGTGAAATAAGTTATAGTATTATTAATTATAATTTAAAATTAAAATTAAAATATTAACTTTTAAAACGATTATTATAAAGATAAAACTATTGCTTTGTGTTGTGTGCAAACAATATAAAAGGGATATTAATTAATAAATTATATTTTTTAATTAAAAAATTTCTACCCGTTGATTAAGACGCGCGTACTTGCTTCTACAAATACTTATTTTTTGGGAAGAGACTTTGTAAGTTAAAAACCGTCACGCAATAATTATTTATAGTTTTCAAACGTGAGAAGTACTTCAAAGCTTTAATTACTTCATACTCTAAAATTCTTGTCATCTGAAAAATTTTAATTACATTATAATTATAAAATTATGTACGCAAACTTATATATAAACTAAAATTTGGTATAATCATGAAGATATACACGTTTTAGCATTAAAGAAAATTTTGAAAAAGCATAACAAAAATATCAACAGCAGTGCCTTCAGATATAAATAAAGTATTTCCTACTTTCTTTATTATCGTAATTATTGACTGGGAATGGGTTCTTAATATGCTTCTTCTTTATTATCGTGGTTGGGCTAGGGTTGGGTTGGGTTGGGTCGGGTTTGGTTTTTGCAGTCTTCACATTCAGACTTCTTATCAAACAAAGCTCGGATGGAGGATTGTCGATGTCCCTGACCGTGTTGGATTACTGGGAAAATGGGAAAGTAAAAGAGCACGGCAAGAAAGCCAACCTTTTAATAAAAAAAAGTATATAAAAGGACCTACTTTACATAAAAAACATTGCCAATAACATAAAGCGATCAATCACATGCCCCTGAATCAGCGCTCAAATACCCCAAAACATACAGTTAATTTACTTTACATGCCACTACGTTCCAATAAAAGCAAAAGCGAAAGCACTCGACCGGTAATGGTTAATATCCTTCCTTCTCAACCAAGGGTAAAACCGTCACAAATGAAACCTACTGTGCTCAACATGCGTCTGATGAGAACCCAACCAGAGAGTTAACTAGATCGAAACTGACACGTGTCCCCTGCTGCTGGGCGTTCCCAATGATTGACAACGACGACGTCGTAGGAGCGAACGCCAGACAAAAGGTTCCGTTTGAGTCAACGGGTACTAAATAATTCTTCGGGGGTAACGCTAACACTTTGCCATCTGCAAAATGAAACGCCACCGTAGGGACCTCAACGCTACTCTGAGACGACAAATCGTAGCACGTGTCGAATAACGACACACCACTAGTTGACACCAAATCCTCAGTCCGTTGAACGAAGGCATCGCGTAAAACGTTATACGTGTCCGTTTGCAACCGAGTTATCGCTGTCCCCGAGTCGATGATTATCCCTCCGTTACCTGTCTCGTCTATTTTGAATGCTGACTCGGGAACAGAGAGCAACTCACCGCCCACACTGAGTCCCGTTACACCGAGATAATAAAACGTGTCCATTTCGGGGTTACGGAGTAAAGGAGCAGTAACGGCGTTTTCAGGTAACGGCGATTCGAAGTCGAGAGTTGACGCTGCGTCAGAATCGCGGTCGACGAGACAGTAAGAGAAAGAAGTAGCGTTAATCTGAGAAGGAAAAGATAGCGAGCCGCCTCCCATTCCAAGTAAGCCGGCTGCTCCAGTAAATAGCCCCTCATTTTTGTGACCGCAGCCAATGGCTACATTATTAACCTTAGCTGAGCCAAGCGTGATAGTTTCCGTAACTAAATCGCCGATAGTGTATGAACCATCTCCGTAAGATACTTCGTAAAGACACGTGCCATTACGACACTCGGACTCGTCCAGTGAATTACATTGTTTGGTGTCGCACGCGAGAGGAGAGTAGGAAGACGAGGAAGTCGGCTCGAAAATGGGGTCGGTTTGCTGGTAGCATTCGGAGCAAGGTGCGCACTGTAACCAGTTGACGTCACTTCCAGTATCAAGCACCATAAAAACCTGACTAGGCGGGTTACCGATTCCAATTCGGGAGAAGTACTCACCACTTCCTTGACTCGTTCCCGACACAACGGGACTTTCTAAGTCCTCAGCTTGGAATTCCAAGCCGTTGTCTAGTGGTTTAAGATCCGACGTGGGGATGCGATTAATGGCCAGATCTAACCGAGTAGAGAGAGATCTAACTCGGGCTGAGTCACGCTCGAGTCGGGCTAAAGTGAGTGACTTGTAATCAGTGTGTGAAGCTCCCCGAACCGAAACCCTTGCTAGCAACTGCATGGAAAGCTTAGACGAAGCGGAGACTAATGAATCAAAGCCATGTTGTTGTTTAAAGACTTGTGTGGTTTGGGGATGGAGGGAGAGAACACGGAGAGAGTTTTGAATGGAAGCCGAGACATCAAGAGTGGCGGTTTTGAAGCTTTGTAGAGTTGTTCGAGAGTGAACAAAAGGTGAAGTGCAGAAGAGAGTAGAGATCAGAAGGTGAGGAAGAAGAAGACGCCACATTTTGATTTTGGGCATTTGAGAGGGATAAGGTGGGTTTTTATAAGAGGAGGTGAGTAGAAAAGAGATTAGGGGAGCAACATAAGTGGTAGAGAGAATTGCTTTCACTTTACTCCTTTGACCAATTGAGGTTTTTGTACTTAAATGGTCAACATCATCTTCTCATGCGCTTTTGCCAACAGGTTGGTGTTGGTTTGATGATGTGGTCTGGATTTCAGTGAGATGTGTTTTCTTTGAGACTCTGTGTGGAGGGGTCCCTGGTGGATGCCGTAAAATGCGCAATGATGTGGGCATGGCGAAGTCTGGAATTCATTATGTTGTGTGATTAGCTAATGTTAATTTCAGGTAATTAAGATGAATGTAAACTGAGGATCATGATTCAGCCCAGTAATGTGGCTGGCATCATTCTCCATCACCACATTCCCAATAATTGTTAAGCTTCGACATTAAATCAGGGCTGAATCACTAATTCCCACCCCAGGTTTGATACCAGAATCAGAGACCGGATAGAACTAGTATATAATTAATATATTTAAAAATAAAAAATATATAAATTTTACGAAAAAAACTTTTAAATGAATTAAGATAAAAATTATGATTAAAATTAGAAGAATATTATTATAAAAAAATCGAAAACTATGACCTCTTTATTTTATAGAAAAAATATAAAATTTATCTTTTTACAATTATAAGAAACGTATATCCTTAAGTTTAAAAAATAATAGTTACACCCCCAATAAACATAATAAATTAAGATTGTAAATATCACATTATAAATTATTAAGTTTATAATTATATTTTCAAAATATAAAAAATAAATATAATCACTTGTTAAACAAGCTAGGAAAAATGTTTTTTAACCCTTAATAAGTTAATAAAAAAATATATTTACACTAACAATGATTTTTATTATAATATTTAAATAAAATAATATAAATATCATTTGACTTTTAAAGCTAATGGTTAATTTTAATAAATATATAAAAATTATGCTTTCGAAAATTTAAAGGACTAAAATTGGATCCATTAAACTTTGGGTGGGACATAGTGATTTGATCTTAATTAAAATATATGATTTATATTGTAAAGGTAAAAAATATGAAATGTCACTGTGACACTGCATGGTTTGGTGGTGCATTTATGATTTACCCCTACCCTAAAATTTTTAATATATGTATAAAATAGGTCAAATGATTGCTCACCATCTAAGGTTTCTCTTTAAATTTGGAAAATATATTAGTATATTTTAAAAAAAAAAATTATTAATTTTTTTTTGTAAATTTTCATAAATATACAAAACCTTCAACCTAAATAACATTTTATTCCCAAAGTTTTTTAATAATTAATTTACCCATAATTTATATTAATTTAATTTAAAATTTATGATTAATTACTACTAATGATAATTAATTTTTAAATATATTTAAGGTGAAATGCAAGTAGAGAGGAAAAAATAAAATATTTAAGATGAGTGTAACTTACATGTATTATAAAAAGTACAAGTAATATTGAATTTTATTATAATATTTAAATAAAAATAATATAAATATCTTTTAATTATTAGAATTAATGATTAATTTTTCAAAATTAAAATGTGAAAATCTTAAGCTAGAAAAAATCATTTGACCCTATATATTATAAAGGCCAAAAGACATGTTCCCACCCAGAGTTTGATCCTAAGTCAATTCCCACTTGCCAAGTTTAAAAACCCAAAATCCCATCCCTTGACTATTAAATCTAATAGTCAATATTTAGTTAAGGAGTAATTCTGTCATTTTAGAGTTAAAATTTATAAAAATATAAAATAATATTTAAATCTATATAAAAATATATTAAAAATTATAAAAAAATTTAAATTATAATATTTAAAAACCCAACCATCGCCGTCGTAAATAACACCAGGTGGTCGTTCGGCCACCTGGTTCCAAGGGAGGCCAGATCTGGCCTCCCGATTAGATAGAGACAGCGAGATCTGACCGCTACCTATTTAGGTGGAGGCTGCTAGATCTGGCAGCCTCCGTTAGAGAAACGAGAAGGAAACTGTCGAAAATAGCTGGCTTTGGCCCCAACGGCCATTTCCGGTCAAGGTTTTAGGCGGAGGTGGCCAGATTTGGCAGCTCCGTCGATTCGGGAGGTCATATCTGCCTCCCTTGGAACCAGGTAGTCGAAACGGCCACCTGATACTATTTACAGCGACCACTGCCACCAGCATGACGACGGTGGTTGGGTTTTTAAATATTATAATTTAAATTTTTGGCCAAAGGACTATTTCCCACCCATAGTTTGAGGCGGGGACAAAGTCCCACCCTCTAAGGTTCAAAAGCCCAGTCTCCCACCCATGGAAACATTTTTTATAATTTTTATACCTAAATGACTAAAATACCTTTTTACAAAATAAATATTTATAATAAAATTATAAAATAATTTTTAAATATAAATAATTTTAAAAAATATTTAAATTTTTAAAAAAAATTTAAAAAAATATAAAAAAATTTTAAAATTTTTGAAAAATCTGAAGCAGCCACGGCTACCACTATCGCGGCGGTGGCCGCAACTGACGGGGCCAGGTGGCCATTTCTGGCCACCTGGTTTCAGGGGAGGCTAGATCTGGCCTCCTTGTTCGGTGGAGGTGGCCAGATCTGGCCGTCTCCGCCAATAAGAAAGGCTGGAAATGGTCGCTGGGACCAAGGCCGGCCCTTTCTGGCCGTTTTCGACAGTTTATTTCGACGGAGGTGGTCAGATCTGGCCGCCTCCTCCAAAACTGAGGCGGCCAGATCTGGCCACCTCAGCCGAAATAAGCTGTTGAAAACGGCCAAAACTGAGGCGGCCAGATTTGGCCGCCTCCACCGAACAGGGAGGCCAGATCTGGCCACCTGGCCCCATCAGCTGCGGCCACCACCGCGACAGTGGCGGTCGTGGCTGCTTCAGATTTTTAAAAATATTTTAATATATATTTTATTATTTTATATTTTTTATAAAATTTATTTTATTTTTTATAAAATTTTAATCCTAAAATGACAATTTTACCCCTAAAGTGTTACTGTTATGATTTATTTAATATTAAATTGTTTTCAGGGGTGGGAGACTGGACTTTTGAAACTTGGAGGGTGGGACTTTGTCCCCGCCTCAAACTATGGATGGGAAATAGCCCTTTGGCCTAAATTTGTTTATAATTTTATAAAATTTTAAAAATATTTTTATATATATATTTAAATATTATTTTATATTTTTATTATAAATTTTTATTAATAAGAGTATTTTTGTCATTTCATAAAATGGGTTAATGAAATTGGATGAAGGGTGAGAACTTGGGCTTTTAAAAGTTAGTGGGACTTTGTCCCCGTCTCAAACTATAGGTGGGAATAAGTCATTTGGCCTATTATAAAAGTCAAAAGACTAATTCTCATTTACATTTTTACTCGAAGATAAAATAATATTTGTCAATTTTTAAAACCAATAGTTAAATTTAATAGTCACTAGTTAAATTTTGACAATCAAAATGGTTTTTTTTTAATAAAAAAGTTTAGAAAAAATAATAAAATAAATTTTTATAAAAATATTTAAATATTATAAAATATTTAAATTAAAATAAAATATAAACAATTAAAAATTTTGAAAAATGAAAAAATAAAAAATAAAACCGATGGCAATGGCCACCGAAAAGTGAATCAAGTAGCTTAAAACAGTCACTTAGTTCACTCTTGCTACCTATGCCATCAATGGTGGCTGGAAGAAATATTTTTTACCGTTTTCGATGATGACAAAGGCAACTAGAGGAGATAGCCAAAAGTAGCTATCTCGTAAGCCAAGTGACTGTTTTTGGCTATTTAGTTCACTTTTCAGAATCCATTGCCACCAGTATCAGCAACAGTGATTGTTTTTATTTTTTTATTTTTTATATTTTAGTAATTAAATAATATTTTATATTGTTATAATAATAATTTATTGTTTTTTAGAAACAATATTTTAGTTATTTTGTTAAAAATATTAATAAAATTAAATGAAATATACTTGATAAATAGGCATTTTAGTTTTTGAAAATTGATAAATATAATTTTATTTTTGAGCAAAACCTGTAACAAGAATAAATCCTTTTGTCATATCATAAATTTCATCACTAGAGCTTCGTTATTTTCATTACCTTTTTATTCATTATGCTCCTAGCTTTGACCTTTATCTCCTGAATATAAGCTTTTAGACCCATTAGTAATGGATGTCATCGAAAATATTATCAACGATTGTGATCATTTTTTTAATTTTTATGTTAAAAATTTTGTAATTAATTTTTAAATTATTATTATTATTATTATTTTAATATTATTTATTAAATTTTATTATTTATTAAATTATGTTTTAATATTATTATTATTTATTTTTTTTATGAAAGGTATTTGGGTATTCTAATAAAAAATATTAAAAATTTTGAAGAAAGTTGGACATTTGATTTTTTTTTTTTTTATTTTTGGGTGATATTCTATTAACCTTGGGTGGGAATTAGCTGTTTACCCTTTTAATTATTAGAATGTATTATAAGAGGTTATTCTAATAATTTATTTATTATTATTAATATGATTTTATTTTATTTATTAAATAATAAATGATTATTGTAATTTCAAATTGATATGATAGTTATTATAAACATAATTTTTTATTTTATTTTTTTTATGTGTTAAAAGATTATATTAGTAATATTAAATTTATTATAATTCTATTTTTTTAATAAATTTAGTTTAACATATATGACATTTAAATAAAATATTATCACAATATTTTTTTATTACCACTAATTAAATATGATAATTATTTATATAGATCAATTTATCTGAACATATTATTATTTTATATCATGAGATTAATAAGTATAAAATAATAATGTTTTTGTTTAAATTAGTATATATAAATAATTTTTTGTTTGATTGGTGATAATAAAATAATTATGTGATATCATTTTATTTAAATGTCTTTAATATGTTAAACTAAGTTTTTTAAATAAGGGTAAAATTGTAATATTATTAAGATTATATTAGTAATATGTTAATACGTACAAAGAATGAGATAATCAGATTTATCTCGTACACTATTTATCATATTAGCTTAGTAGTAAATATTAAAGTAATTTTTTATCACCTAACTAAATAAGATAATATAATTAATAAAAAATAAATTATTAGAATAATATTTTATTATCTCTAAACAAGTGCACATCGAAAGACATTGATGATAAAACTACCAATCGAAACCAATTTATAATTTTCTTTTAGTAAAATCTTATTAAAATTGATTTTTTGATAATGACGCTCGTTGATGCAAAAATTCATATGTTAGTGATAAAGTACATAAGACTAAGCTTTGTGTATGGACATGATGATGATTTAAATTAACGATGTAATTAAATATAAAGAATAAACAAAATAATAAAGAATAAAATAGATTTAATGTGATTCAAAATATTTTCGGAGGGTATATTATCCATTGCTGTGGATATAATTTAAGAATTGTGATTTAATTGAATTAAATATATTTAGATTCATTTTTAATTGATTCATTTGATAACAATTCGATACGATTATAAATAAACGCAAATACAATTACAAATGCAAATAATATAGATTTGAGAATACGAGTTCGAATGCAGACCCATAATGCAAGCAACTCATATATTGATTATCTAAATGAAATAACATCGTTTTTTTTTTAAAACAAACAAAACGATAGCGTTTCATTTTGGGTGTAAGCAATTTTTATCTCCCACTTTGAGATTTCTATCATATTTGACTTATCTTATAAATCTCTGATTTTGTTTAATTTCGTATTATTGTTATTGAATCGTTGTCGTCTAACTAAGTTCTATTCATTTTTACTGAAAGTTGATACACTTAGAATCTGTTTTGACATAAATATCCATCGTTCTCCCAATCTTCGACTGTCTCTTGAGTGCATTAGATCACGAGTTGTGTACTCCTGTTTCCCATTGTGTTCGAGTTGTTCCCAACTACTGTTTTGACCAAACGACCATTTTGACTTCAACTTGGTAAGCTTGCAGCTCTAACTAATTCATTATTTTCGTTTAACGTGAAACTTGTGTGTGAACTTAAATAGTTATTGGTAATGATTGCGCACGTGACCATATGTAATTTATTAACATAATAATATTTTTTTTGGGCCAAAGGACATATTCCCACCCATAGTTTCAGGCTGAGACAAATTCCCACCCACTTAAGTTTAAAAGCCCAAACTCCCACCCATCACCTATTTTTTATATTAAAAATAATAAATATGCAGTAATAATCAGAGGTATTTTTTGTCTTTTTAATATTAAAATTTTATAAATTAATAAAATAAATTTTATATAAATATAAAATTAAAAAAAAATTTTAAAAAGTTTTGAAA